>CM040128.1:25452234-25616595 GCA_022559845.1 Amorphophallus konjac
CCACAGCTCTTGATACAGGAAACACGGTGCTAATTCCAATTATGGAATCCTTGTTGGGTGTTCTTTCTGTGGTGCATCTAGCTAGTTCACACCAGCATCAGCATATATAATCCCCGGTTCTGAACAGGGTTTCGACAAATGAAATCCAAGTCGCTCTGTAGAGAGCCTTTAATTTGACTTTGTTATGTAGATATATATATATAACATATATAGATTAAAGAAGATGATCCAACTTGTGGGTCTGCCCACCCATGAACACCCAGGACAGGAGGAGTACATCCAAGCAGAACTGGACGCATCAACGGGCTCACAGTGGCGCCAGTAATAATAATGATCATTATACGAGCTCCATGATCGACGACGATCTGTTTAAGGCATGCATTAATATGAACAGAGAGCGCCTGAACGCTCGTCCACTGCCAACATGACGCCAACCCATATCAACAGGCGCCCACCAGCTGGACCTCGTAAGATGGCGGGCGGTGAGTGACAGACGGGCCAGTTTTTCTCCAAAGACTAATGATGTAGGTGTAGAATTTGAGTATAGAAGATCCACAAATTGTGATGGCGTACATCACGTATGGCCTTTCCAAGGAGGAAGGCCATGTTTCTGTAGTGGGAATGATATCGACCGATGGAGCTTAATTATCATATATAACATCATTCCATTATATGTTTGACATATATAATAATTAAGAGAGAAGACGGGGGGGGGGGGAGGGGCACGACAGACCATGCATTGTCCGGGGTCCCTCAGATCAGCATCCGAGGACGACGAGGGGGAACAGCCTGAGATATAATCATGGTGGTAAAGGACTCACCTTGTGGAACTTGGTCTCCGCCGTGGCGGCGTCCCCCACGTGGGCGGTAGGCGCCGGCCCCGTACCGGCCCTCGACGCGGCGTCCGCCTTGGAGCCCCGCCGCTTCAGCATCTTCTTCACCATGAGGTGCATCCCCGGGGTGGTGGGGTTGTCCCTGTCGTCGCCCTTCTTGCTCCCTCCCCCGCCGTTGCCCTCCTCCGCCATGCGGCTCCGCATGAAGAGCTCCCCGAGGGAGACACGGTTCACCTTGCGGTCGGCCGCCGACTCGGTGGTCTCCGCCATCTCCACGGGGGAGCCGAAGAGGTAGCCCTGAAGGGGGCACACCTCCGCTGCCAGGTGCTTCAGGCTCACGTGGCTGGCGCGCGCCGAGGAGAGGCGGTCGTTCTTGTCGCCCGGCTCCGGCACGAGCACCTTCTCCAGCTCCGCGTTGATGGCCTTGAGCTCGCTCTCCGTCGCCTCCGACGGCTCCTTCTCGGCGATGATGGAGTCGACGGAGAGCTGGAGCAGCTGGGGCGGCGGGGCGCCGAAGGTCGGGGTGGCGGAGCCGGCGTCCGGCTGGAGGGCCGGCCCTGACCCGAGGGTGCCGATGGCCAGCAACCCGTGGAGCAGCAGCTCGTCCATGGCGGGGGGGGCCTGCTCCTCCTCGGGGCCGACCTCGTAGTAGTCATCCTCCCCGAAGAGCCGGTGGGTCTGCATCCCGTGGAGGGAGGCCCTCGCCGGCGTCCTGGCGTGGTGGGGGTAGTGGGGGTGGAGGTCCTCCAGGGACGGCCGCCCGGACAGACAGTTGCACGGGTGGCCGAGGCCTCCTGCAATGCCCAAACGCAGTAGCGCACCATCTCAGCAAAGTGAAGGCGAAACTGCTAGCTAGCTAGCATAAAATGCGCAGGTTATCTAATTAATTAAAACTATCACAGAACACATGCATGCGGCCCGTGGACTTTAATTGAGAAGAGAGACAGGCTAGGGAAGGCGGGTGGAGAGAGAAGACGTTACCGACGGCGAAGTCCCTGAAAGGATCTCCGGGGGAATTGTTCTGCCGGAACTTTCGATGCATCCATCCTAGGAGCTGTATTCTCAAACATAGATCATAAAGTGGACACGAGATCAGTAATTAAAACCGGGGCATTGCCCAAACGAAGAGATGATGATCAACTGCAAGTCTATGCGGATGCATAAGTCCCGGCTACTCCTAGCTAGCTACGTCGTTAATTACCTTCATCGATCTCCGTTAATTTGTCACCAGTGAGCGATGGCGGGAGGAGGGAGGGGGCGAAGGAGAGGTGAAGGGGGATACAAGCTCGGGCGGAGATGAGAATATAGTCTCGTGTGGGTCTTGCCAAGGCGGGGGCGTGAACTGGTTGGGACGAGTACGAGTTGGGAGGGTGGGGGGATGGGACTGTTGAGTGAAGGGGTGCTGGTGCTCTCGTTCGTAAGGGGCCGGTGTTAAGAAGAAGAACACGATGAATGATGCGAGGGGGGGGGGGAAACGATGTGATTGATGTATATAAATGTAGTTAGCTTTTGGCGACGGGGGCAGGCGGGGGAAGGAAAAAGGGCGGGAAGGGCAGAGGGTGACCCGCGGCCGGCGGGGCCTCCGTGTTTTCAAAGGAGACGGGGGGGGGGGGCGGAGTGGGGGCACAGATAAATTAAAGTGGGAATTAGGGGCGCCCACCGTGGGTAGAGAAGAACATATGGAAGCATACAATAATAAAGCTGCCCGGATCGGATCCCCTTCGACCGAGACTCACAACAGTGACGGCTACGCACGGGGCGGGGATGGGTGGGTGGACGCGCCCGATAGCTAGCTACGTCGACACCAGATTGCACCGAGCCTGTGGGCTCCGCCACGGCGTGCACCCCATGCGAGAGCCGTGCTGGCCGCGGTGACGTGCGACGTCTACCACGGAGCTGTCGCCAATCGGACTGTCAACGTCTAGTTCTAAGAAGAAGAATTGAAGAAGAAAGAGAGGAAAGGAGGGGCTAGAAGCCGCCTCCTTGCATGCGGTTCAATCCATCGTTCTCGTCCATTTCCCTCTCAGGTGCAGTGGCGGAAGAACGAAGGAAGTTCGTAGAAATGGGGGGTCAATATTTCAAAATCTCAATATAATTTATGTTTTTATGCATGACATTATATATATAATTAAGATAATTATAGTATATTCTAGTATTCTTCAATGTCGATACTTTTTTTTTACACTGTATGGACCTTCAAATCTTTAATTCGATCTTCTTCTCTTGGACAGAATTTTTTTGATCTTAGATACCCGTCTTTTCAATCGTACTATTAACTTTTAACTAACTCCCTAAAATTTATATCGATTATAAAAAGGTGATGCTATTCATACTTTCTTAAAAGCACTATGTTAAGATAGTCCTCGCATCATCGTCCTCTATTAAATGACTTACTTTAATCATCATATATAGAATAATATTTCATTTAATAATATATACATGTGATTGATCAGTCACAAGTATTTTTAGAGAGAGTATCCGGAAGAGTACAAGTATCATTTCCCTTCTAAAATGAACCCTCTTTATATATTTTCAACGACGTCGAAATAAAACTCAGATCAAATAACGAATTAGATTATGAAATCAATTCGCGGCTCAAAATTAAATCTAAAAAATTTAAAACTCATTCCACTAAAACTCTATAATAAGGGGATGAGAGACAATGAGCCAATCACACAAATATAACTCAACGATTTTATAGTAGTTCGGATAATGCCTTGTTGACGTCCGTACACTACTAAATAACACCTTATGATTTTCACTAAAAATTTTTAAATATAAGGGTGCTAACTCACCACTATAAATAACTTGAGATTAAGGTGTAAATTCATCTATCAACCTGTTAGAGACAAAGACGTTAGCTTGTCTCAACAACTTAAACAAGAACACTAGTTTGCCACAAATCACACTAGACATAAAGGCACTACCTCACCTTAAAACCACAATATGAGAAAAGAGATTACCCTTCCAAATAAGAAGGATCCAAAGACCTAATTATAAACTCTATAAATTATTACAATAGACGGATCTAGAAATAGAGTCATACAAAGTAAATACGAAGAATGATGGATTGGATGCAACTCCCTTTTGATCCCCACGAAGCAGGTTGAAGCTCTTCTTGCTATAACCACTTTAGAGATAAGAACACCCTTGATTTTTCTTTGTACCTTATTGCATCCCCCTTGGAAAAAATACCCTCATTACTTTTTTCTTGCTGCCATCTCTTTTTTTTTGGTGAAACAACATGCACCTTTTTGGAGAAGGGAGCGATGCTTTTTTTTAACCTTAGCCACCCTCTTATTTTTCCCACTTCTATCCTCCTGCTTTTCTTGCCTATAGGTCTCTCCCTTTTTAATCCTCAAAGAGAAAGCTTAAGAAACCTCATACTCTTAGAAGGAAAGCCCACATTACAGCAATAGCTCAACCCCCTTGATTTGTACACGATTTTCTTAATTTCTTGTGTTAGCTTGGATAAAACCTACAAAAGAGGAAACATACTACAACAAGATATTCCTCAGCCACCTTTCAAAAAATAGACCAAACCAAATATGAAATGGTGTCTAGCGCGATTTCCAACTGATCCCAAACACTATGTGTCGTTATTGGCACCGACTTATTTTCTCGAATTAATCGAGGATTACGTATAGGGAAATACTCCCTAAATAGAGCAAAACGGCACGTCGCCAGAGTTACCCTCCCATTCGAGTTGAGCTCAGAAATCGAGACACTTCGCCGGGTCAAGCGGTGCAACATAACAACCGGGGATCGGCCCCGAGCAAATGACACTATGCCAGCCAATTTTCTGACAATCGGGTCAGTTTCGGGATTCGGGACAACATGCTATACCTTACGCCACTCTGAAGAGATTCGGGGATCACCCTCGAACACCCTGCATACGGTATCACATCGCCGATGCTTCAACAACCGGGTTAACTCGGGATTCAGAACACCCTGCATATGGTATCACACCGTTGTGCCTGCCAGTGCCCCCACGCGCCCACCAGCCCTTCCACCCTCTCGCACCTCGCCCACCGCGCCTGCATGGCACCCGCACCCGCCTGTCGGCGCGCCCATGCCTGCTTGCCGGCGCGCCCGTGCCCCGAGCGCCCGCCCGTGCGCTCGCCCGGCTGCATGCCCATCTCCGCTAGCGCTCGTCTGCGTGAGCCCCGCACAGCGCCCGCCCGACCGCGCGACCGCACGCGCCTGACCGCGCGCTCGTCGCCGCGCTAGCCCAGCCTGCTGCCTGTGCGCCTGTGGACGCACTTTTCGTTGGGTCTGTTGTTTATTCGTTTATTGGTTTGTTCGATGGGTTTGTTCGTTTATTTAGTGCGTGGGCATGCCAGTCACGAAGTGATGATTTTTTTGGGCTTCATGGAAGCCCTTGGTGCGCTCGATCTGACTCAGTCAGACGATTGTGTGGTTCGGGTCGGGACCAAAATCCGTCGTCCCATAAAGGTCACGGCGTCATTTACATCCCCTCGGAGAGGGGAACACCCTTGATTAATTGTCGGGAATAAGGGCCCTATGGCTGAAAGAATTACATACTGATGCAGGTAAGATAATGCAAAGCTCGAATTGCGCTAAAAGCCTGCATTAGGGGTGCGAATATTCAAATTACGTCGGTCGCTCACGGGCCACTTCATGTTCGGACCAGGTTCCGTATTGAAAGCATGATGGAAATGGAAATAAACCAGTACGAATGTATGCCAGGAGACGGCAAGTTTGATGTCTAATACGAGGGTGGGTCAAATTCGGAAAGATATTGGCCCAGGCAAGGATGACTCATGACCATACCGGGGAATAATCCCTAGGGCTCGTAATCAACGTGTGGGGCAGCATTTGATATTCCCTCGACGGGGTCACAGGGGAGAGGAGATCTCCAAGATATTCGTCAATGCGTGCAAAGTTATTATTACTTTATTAGTTTAATGCCGCTTTAATGCGGGTTTTATTTATGAAGGCCTGAGGTCGAGGCAGGTGACAACTGAATTAGGGGAAGAGGCTCCTTTATTCATGAGATGCATGAGAGGAATCTTCTTTTATTCATAAGATGCATGTGGACGATTCATTGTTGTTGTTATTTATTTATTTACCCTTTTGCTCGTCGATTCTTCCTTTACCACCCATATATTATGAACCTTCTTCTTTTACTAATTTAAAATTTTTTATTATTACCACTTGTAATATCATTATTACTACTACTACTACTATTATTATTTTTATTATTATGTCCCTTTTATCATAATATGGCATTTCAGACGTAGGGTGTGCCGAGAATGCACTGGGAGAGGTTGGATCGGAGGTGCATCGGTTGGCAAGGCAGAGTGCACCGATTGGAGGTGGCGGAGGGTGTGCTGGCAGGGATGGGCCAAGGGTGTGCCGGGCATAGCATGCCAAGGGGGTGCCGACAGAGGCAGGCTAAGAGTGCCGGAGGGTCAAGTCACGGGTGCGCCGGGCAGGAGGGCTAGGAGTGTGCCGGGAAAACGTGCTGTGAGTGCGCCGGGCTGGATGGGCCAGGGTGCGCCAGACGAGGATGTATTGAAGTGTATTGGCCGAGGCCAAGCCAAGGTGTGCCGGGCAACGGGGGTTAAGGGTCTACGCAGGTTGGGTAAGGTAAGGGGAGATTTCCTCTATTCATGAGACGCGTGGGGGGGGGGTGTCTTTGTTTATGAAATTCAGATGGGGAGCGTTAATTGGTTAGCTTCAATTCCCTTAATTATGTGATTAGGTCCACAGTCATGTTCAGCAGTCTGCCACCATGGTGCTCAGTCCAGTTCTTCGAGTCTTGCACGGTTCTCTTGTCTTGGTTGGAGTGTTTTATTATCGCTTGTTTCATTTGTTTGTTGCTTTCTTTTATCTTTTAATGTATTAGTATTCCTGACAAAAATTCAGAAGCATCTCCCCTTGACCCGGATGCTAGGAGAGGTAAAAGGGGTATACGCCCATAAGGAGTGGCGTAACCCAACAAATCAAGGTGTGTGCCGGGGCAGCAGCACCTTTAAGAAAGCTTCGGAAAACTTAGGGAAAATAGCGAACGAGAGACACTGGGCTAAAACAGGCTGAGAATACACCGACTAGAAGTGGCTCAGGTGCGCCGGGTAAAGGCAGGCCGAGGGTGTGCCGGCCAAGACTGTTGTATAGGGACGGCTCCATGTCGTCGATATGTCATAATCCTAGGATCAGAAACCACGGTTAAAAGAACATGCATGGCGGTTCAGAACCGCCGAGTTCATTCCCTTTCCAAGGGAACCCAAGGAAAACCCCAGCACCAGTTTGGGTCATAGAACTCGCTGTTCATAGGCCATACGCATGCCTCACACGGAAATCGCTTTCCAAGAAAGCTAATGACATGCGGTCCTCCGCACTCATACTGATCCACAGTAACTCGATCAAGTGTAACACGAAAGCCCGGAATACGTGGGGTCACTCGAACCCTAAAAATCTATGGGCACGCTAATCGAGATAACACAGTATCTCCGGACACCCCAAAACATGATCACGGTACCCACGGGGTGTCCGAGACAATCACGGGGTCAAAGGTCGACCAATGGGTCTCAACCGGGTCGACCGGGGCCAAAAACGGACCAAGTTACTGAATTTCAGTCGACCAACACCCGTGGGTCGGTCGACCAACAAGGGACATGTCGACCTATTCAGTGGGCAGGTCGACCTGACCTGCAGTAAGCAGGCTGTGTCGATCGACCGAACTACCCAGTTGGGTCAACCGAACTAGGCAGCAACCCTGCCCCAAACGCAGGCCATTCGGTCGACCGGCCTCAACTGGTCGGTCGACTGAAAACGGCGAAAACCCCATCCGAACCGACCCTATGGATTCGATTTCCACGCCCACTCGATCCCAATCAAGGGGAAAAACAACGGAGATCATTCCCCGGGTCCCAAACCCAAAAATGGAACGAAGAAAATGGCAAAATGCCGATCGATCCGACGAAATCATCACATGCCCTAAAAACATGATTTTTAACCCCCGGCATGAAATAAACCACTCTCGGCTTGTCTCGGCCTACTAAACTCGTGGGAAATGAAGCATAGAGGTTAAAAAACTATCCCCCTACCTTCACCGAAGATTTCCCGTGCCGAGATCGCCGTTTCCATGCGAAATGCCTCACGAAACCCCCGCCGGGTACTCGAACGCGCTACCGAGCTTCGTCGCGCCACCACGCCTCGATCCTCAGCCCATCCTCGCGCTCCTCGCCCTGACGCCATCTCCACCTCGCCCGCCTCCGCCTCCGTTGGCCGCCCGGAGGAGAGGGAGAGAGAAAGGGAAGAGAGAGAGGGAGATGAGCGAAATGAGAGAGGGGGAGAGAGGGGGGTGAGGGTTGTTTAAATAAGAAATATTTTTGGATTTTAAAAAATTCAAAAAATATAAAATTACGAAAAATTTATTCCCACAATCCTCAAAAAATACACAATGCGCCTATAATGTTCCGTAGCCCGAAATCACGACGATTTATCCTGTACAGGGTTCTGCAGGCTCTTTACCCAAAAATCCGGTTAAATCACAAAACGTGATCCGGGACCCACGGAAGTGCTAAAAAACCCACGGATTCTTGATTCAAAAAATCCACGGCGTTACAAAAACCGTCTACTGGGGCTGGACGGGGCTCAAGGCCGGTGTGGTGGCGGAGGTAGTTGGTGCCGTGGCCGTCTGCAATAGTGGTGGACATGAGAGGGGTGAGAAGGGGCCTGGTGGTGCCCTTCCGGAGCAGGCGGTGGTCGAGGGTGGACTGCAGGTGGACAGGTGCTAGAGGCAGGGGCGGGCGTCACTGGCGTGGGGAAGTGGTCGGAGACTGGCTGGCAGGTGTGGCCGGTGGCAGGGGTCGGTTCGCTGCAGTCGTGGGGGCTTCAACGGCAGGCATGTGATCAATGGTGGTGGCGAGGGGCTGCAGGGGCGATTGGGGCACCGTCGGTGGTCGGCTGTTGACTGCCGAGGTGATGACGCCGGTGTGGGTGGGCAATCGGAGGTGGCCTCCTATGGGCGGTCGCCTGTGATGTTGCCCCACTGGAGAAATACGAGCCGGGAGGGGAAAGATGTACGATGCAGGGGAAGGAAAACTTAGGAACTTACAAGAAAAATAAATGAATAGTGATGGGGTGGGTGCTATAGTGGAGGACATACAACGGGGTGATCGAAAAGAAGAAAGTGGAGCATGGGGTACAGCCTCACGTCAAGAAGAAGAAGAGAGGAAGGGGGTTTAGGCATCTCGCCAAAAGGAGGATCACAGCGGCGTTGTAACTTTCTGTCTAATCATTGTTTAACTCTAATTAGAGTTAACGCATCTTTATTTATAGAAGAAATAAATTTATAAATGGTCTTTTTTTGTTTTTGTTTTAACAGTAAAATATCTCTACTCTTAAAATAAATAAAAACATACAATAAAGTAAAATAAATTATTAGCAAAAATCCCAATCAACCTGATAAACTATAATTTATTGAACTAAAAAAGTCACAAATCAACTACAAAAATACAGGAAAATAAAAATTTTGATCTTAGACATGAATGTCTTCGGCGATTCTCAATAAATCAGAATCAGTCTTTATAAACTTGCCAAGTCACTCCGCATCAATGGTCAAGTCGCATCAATTTTACTTCCTACACAATATATGCATGAACCATATATAGCTAGTGGTATACACATGCAGTTTTCAATTCATAGCCATCCATATATTTTAACGTGTATGCTTGCAATTAATGAAAAGGCTGTCAGCCTTGTAATTGTGACTCCCTACAAACGGTTAAATGAGATACATGACAAAGAACGTTGATCCAAACTTGACTCATCGAAAGTTGGATGGACAGATAGGACATATATATATATATATATATATATAAAGAAAAGAGATATAAATATACGGGAGGCCCTTGGCCAGGTGAGTCTCTCCGGGACCTCTCCTGGATTTTGTCAGGGGGGTTCTAACCCCTCCTAGAACGGTCAGGGGAGATCGGGTTTCCTCCGATCCTCTCCTGGAACACGCCCCTCTCCTCCCTCTGTAGCCCCTCTGCTCCCCCCCTTGCCCCCCCGAACCCTCCTTCCTTCGGTGACCGTCCACTCCCCCTTCCCTGTTTTCCCCGCCCCACCCCCCGGCCTCTCCCCATCACCGGCGTTCGCCGCCCCTCTTCCCCTCTTCCCTCCCCTGGCGCCTTCCCCCCCTCCCCCACCCATTCCCTCACCCGCCCCCCTCCTTCTCGTTCCCCGCCTCCTCCCCCCGCCGGCGCCGCCCCCATCCCCCTCCCCCTCTCGCCGCGGTTCCTCCCCTCCGCCCTTCCACTGGCCCCCACCCTCCACAGCCCTCCCCCCTTTCTCCCCTCCCCTTACCTTTCACCCCCCACCCTCGTCTCCGGCCGACCCTCTGTTCCCCACCCCCTCCGTTTTGGCCCCGCGCATTACTCCCCTCTGCCCCTGGTCCCTCTGACTTCCTTCCACCAACCCATCTGGCCCGCTCCCCCCCCCATCGTCCCTGCCTCCCCTCTGGTCAGCCCCCCCTCCGCCCCTCCGTTCCCCCATACTTCGATCCATCCCATCTCTCCCCTTCCTCTTCCTCTCCCCCCACATTCCGGTCTTCTCTCATCGATGGGCGTCTCCTTGAGCTCCCGGAGAAGCCCGGTTCTGATCCGTGTTGCAGGTTTCAAGCTTCAAACTTCGACTTCGAAAGGTCTCGGAGACATTGAGCTTATTCCCCATGCATCCTTTGCGGTGCTGGCTACCCGAGTATCTTTTCGTCACCGCCATCAGTTAGCACGGTCCGACAGCTTAGCGCTCCTCGAGGAAGGTTCCCGTCTCCTTCAGAAGCGGCAGTCTCTTTCCCGGCGTCTCCTGACCCCCTCATCCTCGACGGATGACTGTTTCCCTATTGTTCTTCTCTATGTTTTCCTACTTTCTCCCTGGAAGTCTATGGGTTGGGCAATTTGTGGATGTTCATGCTCGGTTGGTGTTGTAAGTCGACTATGTATGTTATCTTGCTCCGAATGAATGAATTATCGTATGCTTTCAAAAAAAAGACATAAATTACATGTATAGGTACGGATGTAGATAGATAATTACATGCATAAACGAACACAATTAATGTTTTGTAAGGTGCATGCACGGTTTGTCAACTATATATAATTTCATATCTATTTGACGTAGTTTCTCAGTAGAAATATTTTGGGACTTCTACAAGCTTTGGTCAAATTAGTTTAATGGGAAGATGGTAAGTGTTAGAAAGTCATTTATGTAATTTAGGGACTTTTTTGAACTGTAATCAAAAGTGAAGATGGTAAAATCGGCTCGACCCATGTAAGACTTATTTCTGTCGGGCCCAATCAGGTCGATAGTCTACAACGCGCCCAAGGGGCTTCGACGGCCGTAGCCCGTAGCTGACGGCCCACAACGATTGGGCCTCGGATTCGTCAGCGCACGAAGGACATTAACCTAGGCGCAACGGTCACCGGATGACCCTCTGGCGACGAACGTTACCTCCCACGATGTCGACTTTTACCCCACTAAGGGCGAGCACACCTCTCAGTCGCCATAAGACTCGCCAGAGAACCGCTTGACTCTAGAGGAACGGACCCTCAATGGAAAACTCCCCACGATCACAGAGAAGTGTTACTCCACGAATCGCACCCTTCCCTCTTAAGGGACAGGCCCTCGCCTGACGCGGCGGCGACGTGGAAGACGGATCGTCGGTACTCCGGGACACGGACGGGACGGATAACTGCTATCTCACACAGCTCGACCTCACGCCGGACGGTCTCACACCGGGCGACACACTCACACTCAAAAGAGAATGAGGGAAGGAAGAAATGCAAGAGGGAGAGCTCTCACACACAAAAACACACTTCTTCAATTCATATCATCATATCTCTCGTAGCACCCCTTTGGCCTATTTATATAGGAAGAGCCAATACATAAAAAGCCCTTAAGACTATACTTATTTGTATATATATCCTAGCCTAACAAGACAACCCCACCAACCCACTATTGACTTATGGGTTTAACAAGATTAAAATATAAATAACTTTTGACCCACCTTGCCTAATAAAACAAAAGTAAATACATGTAGTAAAACATGTATTTTACACACATACAAATATTCAAAATACACTCAAAATACACACAAGTATATCTACTCAGTATGCCGGGTCTTCAGTCAAGTCTCCGAGCCATAAGCTCGGTGCAGTTAGGGCGGTGCGGTGTCGGCTCCGAGTAGTGGGCCCGGTAGTGGACCCGGTGGTGTCCCCACCAACCCTCCCGGGACGGCTGGAACTCGACTCCGTCGAGTAAGGTGGGGGACACTGCTGTGGTAGTGCTCCAGCAGATCTGGATCGAGACGCTGGAGATCTTCCCGGCTGATCCAGAAATCATCAGAAGGTGGACGGTCCCGCCAACGGACAAAGTAGCGCTGGTACTCCCTGCTCCGTATAGTGGTCACCTGCTCATCCAGTATCCTCTCAATATGCTCGCGCGGTGCTCTCAAGGATGTGGGACGCACATGGGTGGGCTCACTCTCAAGGGGAGGAGAAGGCTCGAAAGGGTCACTAGGAATCGCTGTGGGTTCCTTGTAGGCCACTAGGTCTACCACATTAAAGGTCGAGCTAATCCCCTTTTCGGGAGGTAAGTCCACAATATAGGCATTGGCGCTAATCTTCCGCAGAATTAGGAAGGGACCATCACTACATGCTTGTAACCTTTTAACGGCTCCCGAGGGGAGTCGTTCGGGCTGGGCCCTTACCATAACCAAGTCACCTTCTTGAGATTCATTGTGACACATATGTGAATCAACTGACTCATGCAGACTAATGACGTGATGTGCAAACTCTTCGGCTGACTTGGACAGTCTAGACTCGAGGGGAAGGTTGGGTAGGGTGGACCCAGAGGCAAGCTCAATAGCGTGTTGTACATCACGAATGGGAGGGAGTTGAGAAGGTAAGGCCTCGGGGACGATGCCTTAGAAGTCCGGCAGTATGGCCGGGTCTTCAGTTAGGACTGAGACTCGAGACTCCTCGGGTGTGTTGGTGACGTCAACAGCCAAAATAGGGGCACCCTCGACAACCTCTCTGTTTAGCTCACCGACATTCATGGAGTCAAGGCACCTAACTAGGTCATGACTAACCTTAGGAGCCTCTAAAACGGGTGTGATAGATGTAGGAGAAGAGGGAAGGGGAGGTTGCCCTTCAGTGGGAGTTTGGGGATTCTCCTGAATTTTGGGAGTTCCGGTGCGGGTGCAGGTGGAACGCTTTCCCGGGGTCACCTTTGGGGGTGCCGGGTACAACAGAATCTTCTTCCCGTTGTAGGAGAAGGAACACTGATTGGACCGACCAAAGGTAGCGAGGTCTACATCATAGATCCATGGTCGTCCTAAAATGACGCTCCCGGCCTTCATAGGCATTACGTCACACAAGATTTGTCCGTGGTAGGACTGGAATTGGATGGGAATGACACATGTGGTGGTGACTAGGATAGAAGTGTCATCGACCCAAGCCACGTTGTATGGCCTTGGATGAGGGTGCGTAGGTAGGCCTAAACGGGAGACAAACTCTGAAGAGACTGCATTGATACAGCTCCCGTTGTCAAGGATTACCTTGCAAGGATGAGAGTTCACCAGGATGTAGGTTTGAAAGATAGAGGTTCGACGCCAATCGTCCTCCTGGGGTATTGAGATACAACGAACTACACCCAATCTTTTCTGGCTAGAACTCTCAGCAATGTCTCCAACCTCCATGTACTCGACATGCGTGCCACCAAATATTACATTCATTTCCTCAAACTGGGTGATGAGGTCAGGATCGGCCATATATCTTTCCTGTTCCATGCGTTCTAGACGGCCTTGATGATTTCCTAGACCGACGTGGCATACACGAGCTCGGACCTAGATGATGCAATCCTGGGACCGACAATTAGCAAGGTGTGGACCCAGCTGATATGTAAAGGGTCAATTTGAAGGGATCGGTCGGGAAAAGTTGCTCGCCCGTAGGCGAAGTAGTTGTGGAACTACCTCCTGATAATTAGGGTGCCCTAATGTGGCAGTCTAGGGCCTAAGGATGGGTGCAAGCAAGCTCTCTCTTTCCGTCCACAGCGATGCACTCAGAAGACAGGCTGCATGGTGCGGGCTCTCTCTCACTTCGTCGCGCGGCAAATGATAAGGATACTAAATAAGCAAGTGATTTGGAGCACGTACCTAACTGACTGAGAAGTCAAGCTCCGATCGGAGACGAAGGCGAGCGGGGACGTGCGTGCCCGCACAGCGTCGACGAAGCTTGAACGATTACAATGAACTCACTCCACGCAGGGAGGGTTATTACAAAATCACTTAATTTTGAAAATTTCCCTCGCAGGGGAATAAATTAATCCAACTTCTCCATGCAGGGAGACTCATAGTCGCTTAAACTCCGTAAATTACGGACCGTATGTCGGCGACCAAGTGACTCGGGCGCTGCCCGAGCCTCCGTTGCGGACCTCGAGTGCCACAATTGATGAAATAGTGATAAATTACTCAATAGATATATAGATATTGATATTTATAAAAATATAAAATACATATTATATATAAATTATAATATATATATATTTAACACACTCTTTTTTTTTCAAATTTCAAATCTCTTTTTTTTGCCTACTTTTTTTTGACTTTTCACATTTTTTTTCCAACTCTCCTCTCTCTCTCTTTTTTTTTCAAACTTCGATCCCCTTTTTTTTGACTTTTTTTTTCTTTTGTTTCAAACTCTTGTTGTTTTTTCCACCCACTCTTTCTGATTTTTTTTTCCAAGTCCAGCAACGAGGCTTCTTCACGTAAGGCTTCAAGAGAACAAGATGTCAAGGCAGCCTACCAACACAAGCGGCTGAGGGTCCACCATGGCAAGCTTCCACGAAGTCAAGCTGGTGGAGCCTCCTTCACAATGGCCAAACAAAGAACACGCGCAAAAGAGAAGTCGGCTAATGGGTTCCACAATGCCAAAACACGCAGACCTTCCTCTTCACGGGCGAACCGTTCAAAGCTGCATACGGCGGGGTGTCCGGTGGCTGCGGTTAGGGGGTGTGGGCTCGGGGCTGCGACCGGGTGCAGATGCCGGCGGCTGTGAGGAGGTGGCTGCAGTGGAGGCCGGAGAAGGGGGCGTGGTCACGAGGGTTGGCAGAGTGGAGCGGAGGTCGTCGGTGCGGCTTGGTGAGGGTGACCGGAAGAGGAGGAGGCGGCCTGCGGGGGCTGTCGCGGCGGGCACTGTTGGGGGCGGCTGCTGGCGGTGGCCGCTGCAGGCGAGGCGGGGAAGGCGCTGGCGGGCCGTTGCCGGGCGCAGGCTGGCGCGGCAGGACGCGGGGGCGGCGGCGCAGGGGACGGCGGCGGAGTGGACGCGGGCGGGCCGGAGCAGACGCCTGGCACGCGGGCGCGGTGAGGGTGGCAGCGGCTTCGGGCGCGCTGCGACGGTGATGCCGGTGGCCGCAGACGGCAGGGCGGCGGCCGCAGGCGGTGGTGGACGCGGGTGCCGGCCGCGGCGGGCGCCGGCCGCGGCTAGCGCGGTGGCCGACCGTTGCCACCCTGCCGGGATTTGAATCCGGCACGGGCGACGATGCCAGGGGTCGTAACCCCTTTTTTTTCTCAACCCTTTTTTTTCCAACCGAGAGATAGAGAAATAGAGAGAGTATCGCACGGGAGAGAGAGAGAGTGAGAGAGAGAGAGAAATAGAAATAGAGTAACAGGAGAGAGAGATTAAGGGAGAGAGAGAGAATCTGAAAGAGAGGGATGAAGCAGAGAGAGAGAAAGATTCACGTGAGGGGGAGAGAGATTAGCATAAAGAGAGAGGGATTAACACGGAGAGAGAGAGAGATTAACAGAAAAAAAAATTTCTTTCTCTTTCTTCCTCTCAACCGTAAGCCTTTTCAAAAAAAAATTTCTATTTTTTTTCAAAATTCCTCTCAACCAAGTTCTTTTTCTACTACTCTTCTTTTTCTTTTTTTTTGTTTCTCTTTTTTTTTCACTTGTAACAACCTAGAGAGAGAAAAAGAGAGACGTCGGGGATGTCGGGCTCGTCGGAGACGCCGTGTTGGGCTTTGATACCAATTTGACGCGGCGGCGACGTGGAAGACGGATCGTCAGCACTCCGGGACACGGACGGGGCGGATAACTGTTATCTCACACAGCTCGACCTCACGCCGGACGGTCTCACACCGTGCGACACACTCACACTCAAAAGAGAATGAGGGAAGGAAGAAATGCAAGAGGGAGAGCTCTCACACACAAAAACACACTTCTTCAATTCATATCATCATATCTCTCGTAGCACCCCTTTGGCCTATTTATATAGGAAGAGCCAATACATAAAAAGCCCTTAAGACTATACTTATTTGTATATATATCCTAGCCTAACAAGACAACCCCACCAACCCACTATTGACTTATGGGTTTAACAAGATTAAAATATAAATAACTTTTGACCAACCTTATTTAATAAAATAAAAGTAAATACATGTAGTAAAACATGTATTTTACACACATACAAATATTCAAAATACACTCAAAATACACACAAGTATATCTACTCAGTATGCCGGGTCTTCAGTCAAGTCTCCGAGACATAAGCTCGGTGCAGTTAGGGCGGTGCGGTGTCGGCTCCGAGTAGTGGGCCCGGTAGTGGACCCGGTGGTGTCCCCACCAACCCTCCCGGGACGGCTGGAACTCGACTCCGTCGAGTAAGGTGGGGGACACTGCTGTGGTAGTACTCCAGCAGATCTGACAAAAGCACTGACTCACCGCTACAGCAAGCAAGGCCTTTACTATCCACCCTTCGGAATAGATCCCTCAAAGGAAAGCGCAGGCAATCTCCCGAGCACACTTACCGCCCAACGAACAGCTCTTCGAGTGCCCACTGGATACGGCGAGCACCCTTCTGGAAGACAGATCACCCCTCCTAGCCCCCACAGCCGATCTCTAGCTCTCTCTTCCTTGCACTCTCTTCTTTATTTTACATCTCCCTAAGTGATGAGTTAAGTATCGGAGGGTTCTCCAGTGGGATAACGCCCGGAACTTCTTCTGACGCCATTTTTCTTTGGTATTTGCATACTTCCACGGGTGTCGGACGATCTTCCCCAATAAATAAATTTAAAAGTGTGATACGAGATTTAGGAACCAAATTTTTATGTCTACAATTTTTTTCCTAGATTGGGGAAAAATAACTTTGCTACCGGAACGTTGACTTCTATAACCACTTAAAGTCATTTTTAACTGCTCTTATAGTTAATATGTGAATTTCATGCCGAAATAAATAGAAGCCAGAAATATATAAACTTCCTCCGTACCGATCACGCTCCTAATTAATCTGACGATCATACTAACAATAACAAAGACGGAAATTGGGCATATATAGAGCCGGGTCAATAACTATATATATACAGACGAAAGTAAAAGTTCCACACTTTTAGATTCTTGTTAATCAGCCATTAATTTTCCTTTCTTTCCTTTCCAGACTATAGATGATTTTTAAGGACTTTCGGTATATATACTTGAAAGGGCTGGTCTTGCAAATTACCTCATTAATTAAGTCGAGTAAGTCCGGGTCCGAGTCCAGTATTTTGCTCTCGCACATCTACCCACCATGACGATATAATATACAAGTAGTTTTTTTGCCTCGTTTCTCAGTACTTTCTGCTTGATTTTCAAGTGGTTAATTCCTCCGAACATTGCATGATTCAGAATTAGAAGTAGAATAAAAATTGTTTTCATATTTGCTTTCATATTTTTTTGATAATATTTAATTTAAATATTATTTTTATGTTTTAAACCTCTTTGTGCCGGTCATGGGTCTCGAACCCAACTCGTGCAACGCATTAAGCCCAGACAGTGTTACAGTTTAGCCGTCCTCCCTCGTCTACTGTGAGTTAGCCGTGCCATGCCGCCGAGGGGGCCCATTAACGCGTTCCTTTGTTAAAAAGTTCAGAATATTTCACATATCTTAAAATATACTTGAAAAAAACCGAATGGCTAGGGATGCATCATCCAATTTAGAAGCTGGGGCCACTTTTGAATAAGATATCAAAGTGGTCGATTTATTTTTCCTTATTTTTTATCTTTTTTTTCATTGAAAATTGCAGAACCATATTTAACGTCAATTTCCATTTTGTATCTGCCTCATTCACAGCCTTAGCTCTTATTATGTAGTTGATCTGAAAAAAAAAACTAAAATAAAATGTGGTCGACGTTTTCTTGAGCATCTGTTGGACCCAACAATGGATGTGATAAAAGCAGCATCCTGGTTGCAGCACTCACGGGGCGATCTTTTTGATGGGGGCTATATATATATATATATATGATCGGTGACCAATTAATAGATGGGTGAGACATTATTATCCCTCTTGATCGGTACGTAAGACCTAGATCTTGCCAGCTCCAACTGGAGAACAAAAAAATATTTCTCTTAATGTTGGTGAGATTAACTCGATGTCGGTCGGCTCTACCCACATAGAATTGATAGTAAGATCTAGTAATTAAACAAGGAAATCATATATATGTATATATATCCACCTTGCATCACCAACTCTAACCTATCTAATTTTTATTAAAAGTACGTGCGGTGATACAATGAGATGATCTCCCCCAGAACATGCAGGAAATACAACGTCGGTGAGTGAATACTTTCGTTAGGCTGCAGAGAAACCTTATGACCACTGGGTCCCAATTTTGTCCGTATCATCCTGTCTCCTCATGATCCCCTCCCACGCTAAGGGAAGTGCCCCCTTGTAATATTCTCTTAGCCCCACTTTGTTTGACGTTTATCTCATATATAGATTATCTCCGCTTTAACTTAAATTTAAGTCATTTTATTTCGATGGGAGCAGAGTTAGATAATCTACTGAAAAAATGATCTAATTTGACGTAAGTTAAATTCACCTATCTCACCTTCAAGAAAGATGAGATAACTTAATCTAGTGTAATGTAAAAGTAAAAAAAATAAAAGCGGATAAAATAAATGCATTTAACTTCAAATCCCGGAGCAGACGCCTGGCACGCGGGCGCGGTGAGGGTGGCAGCGGCTTCGGGCGCGCTGCGACGGTGATGCCGGTGGCCGCAGACGGCAGGGCGGCGGCCGCAGGCGGTGGTGGACGCGGGTGCCGGCCGCGGCGGGCGCCGGCCGCGGCGAGCGCGGTGGCCGACCGTTGCCACCCTGCCGGGATTTGAATCCGGCACGGGCGACGATGCCAGGGGTCGTAACCCCTTTTTTTTTCTCAACCTTTTTTTTTCCAACCGAGAGATAGAGAAATAGAGAGAGTATCGCGCGGGAGAGAGAGAGAGTGAGAGAGAGAGAGAAATAGAAATAGAGTAACAGGAGAGAGAGATTAAGGGAGAGAGAGAGAATCTGAAAGAGAGGGATGAAGCAGAGAGAGAGAAAGATTCACGTGAGGGGGAGAGAGAATCAGAAAGGGGGGAGAGAGATTAGCATAAAGAGAGAGGGATTAACACGGAGAGAGAGAGAGATTAACAGAAAAAAAAATTTCTTTCTCTTTCTTCCTCTCAACCGTAAGCCTCTTCAAAAAAAAATTTCTATTTTTTTTCAAAATTCCTCTCAACCAAGTTCTTTTTCTACTACTCTTCTTTTTCTTTTTTTTTGTTTCTCTTTTTTTTTTCACTTGTAACAACCTAGAGAGAGAAAAAGAGAGACGTCGGGGATGTCGGGCTCGTCGGAGACGCCGTGTTGGGCTCTGATACCAATTTGACGCGACGGCGACGTGGAAGACGGATCGTCAGCACTCCGGGACACGGACGGGGCGGATAACTATTATCTCACACAGCTCGGCCTCACGCCGGACGGTCTCACACCGTGCGACACACTCACACTCAAAAGAGAATGAGGGAAGGAAGAAATGCAAGAGGGAGAGCTCTCACACACAAAAACACACTTCTTCAATTCATATCATCATATCTCTCGTAGCACCCCTTTGGCCTATTTATATAGGAAGAGCCAATACATAAAAAGCCCTTAAGACTATACTTATTTGTATATATATCCTAGCCTAACAAGACAACCCCACCAACCCACTATTGACTTATGGGTTTAACAAGATTAAAATATAAATAACTTTTGACCAACCTTATCTAATAAAATAAAAGTAAATACATGTAGTAAAACATGTATTTTACACACATACAAATATTCAAAATACACTCAAAATACACACAAGTATATCTACTCAGTATGCCGGGTCTTCAGTCAAGTCTCCGAGTCATAAGCTCGGTGCAGTTAGGGCGGTGCGGTGTCGGCTCCGAGTAGTGGGCCCGGTAGTGGACCCGGTGGTGTCCTCACCAACCCTCCCGGGACGGCTGGAACTCGACTCCGTCGAGTAAGGTGGGGGACACTGCTGTGGTAGTACTCCAACAGATCTGACAAAAGCACTGACTCACCGCTACAGCAAGCAAGGCCTCTACTATCCACCCTTCGGAATAGATCCCTCAAAGGAAAGCGCAGGCAATCTCCCGAGCACACTTACCGCCCAACGAACAACTCTTCGAGTGCCCACTGGATACGGCGAGCACCCTTCTGGAAGACAGATCGCCCCTCCTAGCCCCCACAGTCGATCTCTAGCTCTCTCTTCCTTGCACTCTCTTCTTTATTTTACATCTCCCTAAGTGATGACTCAAGTATCGGAGGGTTCTCCAGTGGGATAACGCCCGGAACTTCTTCTGACGCCATTTTTCTTTGGTATTTGCAGACTTCCACGGGTGTCGGACGATCTTCCCCAATAAATAAATTTAAAAGTGTGATACGAGATTTAGAAACCAAATTTTTATGTCTACAATTTTTTTCCTAGATTGGGGAAAAATAACTTTGCTACCGGAACGTTGACTTCTATAACCACTTAAAGCCATTTTTAACTGCTCTTATAGTTAATATGTGAATTTCATGCCGAAATAAATAGAAGCCAGAAATATATAAACTTCCTCCGTACCGATCACGCTCCTAATTAATCTGACGATCATACTAACAATAACAAAGACGGAAATTGGGCATATATAGAGCCGGGTCAATAACTATATATATACAGACGAAAGTAAAAGTTCCACACTTTTAGATTCTTGTTAATCAGCCATTAATTTTCCTTTCTTTCCTTTCCAGACTATATATGATTTTTAAGGACTTTCGGTATATATACTTGAAAGGGCTGGTCTTGCAAATTACCTCATTAATTAAGTCGAGTAAGTCCGGGTCCGAGTCCAGTATTTTGCTCTCGCACATCTACCCACCATGACGATATAATATACAAGTAGTTTTTTTGCCTAGTTTCTCAGTACTTTCTGCTTGATTTTCAAGTGGTTAATTCCTCCGAACATTGCATGATTCAGAATTAGAAGTAGAATAAAAATTGTTTTCATATTTGCTTTCATATTTTTTTGATAATATTTAATTTAAATATTATTTTTATGTTTTAAACCTCTTTGTGCCGGTCATGGGTCTCGAACCCAACTCGTGCAACGCATTAAGCCCAGACAGTGTTACAGTTTAGCCGTCCTCCCTCGTCTACTGTGAGTTAGCCGTGCCATGCCGCCGAGGGGGCCCATTAACGCGTTCCTTTGTTAAAAAGTTCAGAATATTTCACATATCTTAAAATATACTTGAAAAAAACCGAATGGCTAGGGATGCATCATCCAATTTAGAAGCTGGGGCCACTTTTGAATAAGATATCAAAGTGGTCGATTTATTTTTCCTTATTTTTTATCTTTTTTTTTCATTGAAAATTGCAGAACCATATTTAACGTCAATTTCCATTTTGTATCTGCCTCATTCACAGCCTTAGCTCTTATTATGTAGTTGATCTGAAAAAAAAAACTAAAATAAAATGTGGTCGACGTTTTCTTGAGCATCTGTTGGACCCAACAATGGATGTGATAAAAGCAGCATCCTGGTTGCAGCACTCACGGGGCGATCTTTTTGATGGGGGCTATATATATATATATATATGATCGGTGACCAATTAATAGATGGGTGAGACATTATTATCCCTCTTGATCGGTACGTAAGACCTAGATCTTGCCAGCTCCAACTGGAGAACAAAAAAATATTTCTCTTAATGTTGGTGAGATTAACTCGATGTCGGTCGGCTCTACCCACATAGAATTGATAGTAAGATCTAGTAATTAAACAAGGAAATCATATATATGTATATATATCCACCTTGCATCACCAACTCTAACCTATCTAATTTTTATTAAAAGTACGTGCGGTGATACAATGAGATGATCTCCCCCAGAACATGCAGGAAATACAACGTCGGTGAGTGAATACTTTCGTTAGGCTGCAGAGAAACCTTATGACCACTGGGTCCCAATTTTGTCCGTATCATCCTGTCTCCTCATGATCCCCTCCCACGCTAAGGGAAGTGCCCCCTTGTAATATTCTCTTAGCCCCACTTTGTTTGACGTTTATCTCATATATAGATTATCTCCGCTTTAACTTAAATTTAAGTCATTTTATTTCGATGGGAGCAGAGTTAGATAATCTACTGAAAAAATGATCTAATTTGACGTAAGTTAAATTCACCTATCTCACCTTCAAGAAAGATGAGATAACTTAATCTAGTGTAATGTAAAAGTAAAAAAAATAAAAGCGGATAAAATAAATGCATTTAACTTCAAATCCCGGAGCAGACGCCTGGCACGCGGGCGCGGTGAGGGTGGCAGCGGCTTCGGGCGCGCTGCGACGGTGATGCCGGTGGCCGCAGACGGCAGGGCGGCGGCCGCAGGCGGTGGTGGACGCGGGTGCCGGCCGCGGCGGGCGCCGGCCGCGGCGAGCGCGGTGGCCGACCGTTGCCACCCTGCCGGGATTTGAATCCGGCACGGGCGACGATGCCAGGGGTCGTAACCCCTTTTTTTTTCTCAACCTTTTTTTTTCCAACCGAGAGATAGAGAAATAGAGAGAGTATCGCGCGGGAGAGAGAGAGAGTGAGAGAGAGAGAGAAATAGAAATAGAGTAACAGGAGAGAGAGATTAAGGGAGAGAGAGAGAATCTGAAAGAGAGGGATGAAGCAGAGAGAGAGAAAGATTCACGTGAGGGGGAGAGAGAATCAGAAAGGGGGGAGAGAGATTAGCATAAAGAGAGAGGGATTAACACGGAGAGAGAGAGAGATTAACAGAAAAAAAAATTTCTTTCTCTTTCTTCCTCTCAACCGTAAGCCTCTTCAAAAAAAAATTTCTATTTTTTTTCAAAATTCCTCTCAACCAAGTTCTTTTTCTACTACTCTTCTTTTTCTTTTTTTTTGTTTCTCTTTTTTTTTTCACTTGTAACAACCTAGAGAGAGAAAAAGAGAGACGTCGGGGATGTCGGGCTCGTCGGAGACGCCGTGTTGGGCTCTGATACCAATTTGACGCGACGGCGACGTGGAAGACGGATCGTCAGCACTCCGGGACACGGACGGGGCGGATAACTATTATCTCACACAGCTCGGCCTCACGCCGGACGGTCTCACACCGTGCGACACACTCACACTCAAAAGAGAATGAGGGAAGGAAGAAATGCAAGAGGGAGAGCTCTCACACACAAAAACACACTTCTTCAATTCATATCATCATATCTCTCGTAGCACCCCTTTGGCCTATTTATATAGGAAGAGCCAATACATAAAAAGCCCTTAAGACTATACTTATTTGTATATATATCCTAGCCTAACAAGACAACCCCACCAACCCACTATTGACTTATGGGTTTAACAAGATTAAAATATAAATAACTTTTGACCAACCTTATCTAATAAAATAAAAGTAAATACATGTAGTAAAACATGTATTTTACACACATACAAATATTCAAAATACACTCAAAATACACACAAGTATATCTACTCAGTATGCCGGGTCTTCAGTCAAGTCTCCGAGTCATAAGCTCGGTGCAGTTAGGGCGGTGCGGTGTCGGCTCCGAGTAGTGGGCCCGGTAGTGGACCCGGTGGTGTCCTCACCAACCCTCCCGGGACGGCTGGAACTCGACTCCGTCGAGTAAGGTGGGGGACACTGCTGTGGTAGTACTCCAACAGATCTGACAAAAGCACTGACTCACCGCTACAGCAAGCAAGGCCTCTACTATCCACCCTTCGGAATAGATCCCTCAAAGGAAAGCGCAGGCAATCTCCCGAGCACACTTACCGCCCAACGAACAACTCTTCGAGTGCCCACTGGATACGGCGAGCACCCTTCTGGAAGACAGATCGCCCCTCCTAGCCCCCACAGTCGATCTCTAGCTCTCTCTTCCTTGCACTCTCTTCTTTATTTTACATCTCCCTAAGTGATGACTCAAGTATCGGAGGGTTCTCCAGTGGGATAACGCCCGGAACTTCTTCTGACGCCATTTTTCTTTGGTATTTGCAGACTTCCACGGGTGTCGGACGATCTTCCCCAATAAATAAATTTAAAAGTGTGATACGAGATTTAGAAACCAAATTTTTATGTCTACAATTTTTTTCCTAGATTGGGGAAAAATAACTTTGCTACCGGAACGTTGACTTCTATAACCACTTAAAGCCATTTTTAACTGCTCTTATAGTTAATATGTGAATTTCATGCCGAAATAAATAGAAGCCAGAAATATATAAACTTCCTCCGTACCGATCACGCTCCTAATTAATCTGACGATCATACTAACAATAACAAAGACGGAAATTGGGCATATATAGAGCCGGGTCAATAACTATATATATACAGACGAAAGTAAAAGTTCCACACTTTTAGATTCTTGTTAATCAGCCATTAATTTTCCTTTCTTTCCTTTCCAGACTATATATGATTTTTAAGGACTTTCGGTATATATACTTGAAAGGGCTGGTCTTGCAAATTACCTCATTAATTAAGTCGAGTAAGTCCGGGTCCGAGTCCAGTATTTTGCTCTCGCACATCTACCCACCATGACGATATAATATACAAGTAGTTTTTTTGCCTAGTTTCTCAGTACTTTCTGCTTGATTTTCAAGTGGTTAATTCCTCCGAACATTGCATGATTCAGAATTAGAAGTAGAATAAAAATTGTTTTCATATTTGCTTTCATATTTTTTTGATAATATTTAATTTAAATATTATTTTTATGTTTTAAACCTCTTTGTGCCGGTCATGGGTCTCGAACCCAACTCGTGCAACGCATTAAGCCCAGACAGTGTTACAGTTTAGCCGTCCTCCCTCGTCTACTGTGAGTTAGCCGTGCCATGCCGCCGAGGGGGCCCATTAACGCGTTCCTTTGTTAAAAAGTTCAGAATATTTCACATATCTTAAAATATACTTGAAAAAAACCGAATGGCTAGGGATGCATCATCCAATTTAGAAGCTGGGGCCACTTTTGAATAAGATATCAAAGTGGTCGATTTATTTTTCCTTATTTTTTATCTTTTTTTTTCATTGAAAATTGCAGAACCATATTTAACGTCAATTTCCATTTTGTATCTGCCTCATTCACAGCCTTAGCTCTTATTATGTAGTTGATCTGAAAAAAAAAACTAAAATAAAATGTGGTCGACGTTTTCTTGAGCATCTGTTGGACCCAACAATGGATGTGATAAAAGCAGCATCCTGGTTGCAGCACTCACGGGGCGATCTTTTTGATGGGGGCTATATATATATATATATATGATCGGTGACCAATTAATAGATGGGTGAGACATTATTATCCCTCTTGATCGGTACGTAAGACCTAGATCTTGCCAGCTCCAACTGGAGAACAAAAAAATATTTCTCTTAATGTTGGTGAGATTAACTCGATGTCGGTCGGCTCTACCCACATAGAATTGATAGTAAGATCTAGTAATTAAACAAGGAAATCATATATATGTATATATATCCACCTTGCATCACCAACTCTAACCTATCTAATTTTTATTAAAAGTACGTGCGGTGATACAATGAGATGATCTCCCCCAGAACATGCAGGAAATACAACGTCGGTGAGTGAATACTTTCGTTAGGCTGCAGAGAAACCTTATGACCACTGGGTCCCAATTTTGTCCGTATCATCCTGTCTCCTCATGATCCCCTCCCACGCTAAGGGAAGTGCCCCCTTGTAATATTCTCTTAGCCCCACTTTGTTTGACGTTTATCTCATATATAGATTATCTCCGCTTTAACTTAAATTTAAGTCATTTTATTTCGATGGGAGCAGAGTTAGATAATCTACTGAAAAAATGATCTAATTTGACGTAAGTTAAATTCACCTATCTCACCTTCAAGAAAGATGAGATAACTTAATCTAGTGTAATGTAAAAGTAAAAAAAATAAAAGCGGATAAAATAAATGCATTTAACTTTAACCAAAGTTATCGTTAATCCCGAACTTAAGCGAGGCTTAAATTACTATCTTAGAATACTCCTTACCATATCGATCGATGTAAATTGACGGGAGATGGACCACATTTTCAATAGTTTTGACGTTTAAGAGTATCTTAGGATGAATACAATTTTGAGGACAACCACTACAGGAAAAAGCGACGTCCACGACGAAACAATTCTGTCGTAAATTCATGACTAATTCGTCACAAGAAGCCTCTGGGTAATCATCCTTGTGCTCACCGAGTCGACATTTTGTTGTTGTTGTTTTTAAAGAAACACACTTTTCATTCATAACAAACAAAAGGCACCGTACATAGAGAAGTCTCGAGACCACCCCCATACTCGGGAGCCAAACCCTGACCCCATACATCAGCTATCCCATCATAATAAAAAAAAGGTAAAACCATCACTATAGAGATCGAAGACACCCAAACAGGGCTGTGAGCTCCAAGAATCCGCCGGGACGAGGCAGCCGCATCCGAAGGTAGTGGATTCCTTCCTCGCGGATACAAATTGTGGGGGCTGCAAATTTGTCAAATCGAACTTGATCAAATTAATCAGCCAACCCATGAATATATTGAGATCAGTCAAGTCGAATTTGGATGATTGATTGAGTGGATGCTCAACCGAGCTCGCCTCTCAAGTAGCTAGGATCAGGTTAATGCATGTGCCCTCGATTCGGCCAGACCTTTTTGTGCATAATTCAAGACATTTTTCATATGTATGTAACCGAATTATAAGTTAAGCTTTCTGTACATATACATTATCTACGTTCAAGTGAAATCCGATACCTAGGTTAAAACAATACATCAATGAGTTGTGATAGATTGACTGTGAAATAATGAACAGGAGCCGGGTACGTAGAGATAACATGGATCAAGTCTAAGTTTCCTATCTGGTCAGGATGCCGCTACCTTAGTGGCTTCATTTGGGCTCGCATTACAATGATGTGAGTTCAAGGCAGGCAAACTCAACCTGCCCCAATTAAATATTTATATATTTTTTACTATCGAGTAAATGTGATCATGTAAATTTCTGAGTAATTATACTCTAACCTCATAAGTCACAATCTCTAATTAAGCTACATGGTGGAGAGAGAGCAATTTTTCCATAGCTTGTCTTGCACACCGTGAAGAAAGGAGTCCAAGTTACCTAATTAAGAGAAGCGGCTAACACCCCCCTAGAAGCGTAGCGTAGATGTGACATCATATCAAAAAGTATAAGCTGGGTTATCTCGCAGGACGTGCGAAAAAGTTCGTTTTGCAAGTCAGAACCCTAAGTAAGCCCTTTTCGGGGTTCTATCCGGCCCGGGTCGCCTTGTACATGTTTTGATTTGTAAGTGGATCTTGGTTAGAAGCCGGCTGTGTGGGGATCGCCAGAGATAAGTGTTTGTGCGTTTTACTTCGGACGGAATTAGATAGAATGTTTGATTCAGTATAAGATATCAGCATGTTAACTGAGCATGTACCGATTTGTTATAACAAATTTATATTATTTAAGGGAGAAAATAAAATATATTTAAAATACTGGAACCTACTCGATCTAACCTCTGTATTAATATTCTTTTAGTTGGAAATTTTTTTTATTTGACATGATATCAAATTTAAAAAACTCATGGATGTGTTCTTGAGCTATATATATCATGTGTTTGTCAGTAAGTGAGAGAATGTAAGTCCACATGGCTTAATTATGAATTTTACATTGATCTTGAATATTTTCATCATTTTTCTTATAAAAAAATATCTTGCGCATGTGAGTGAGGACCTCATATCAAATAAGTCACAGAGATCTATGTTTATTTTTTAAGACTGATATGTAAGTAGACCTACGTACGATTTGGAAGTATTTTCTTAACTGAAAGCAAATTAATAATTGTCAATCAAACTTATGAGTAATTAGAGACACGTAATTTTAAAGGGAATTCCCAACCAAGCTCAAGCTTCTTTTTCTAAATTGCACTAAATTCGAAAACTTAACCACGACAGAATGACAGGCCCATTTAAAGAAAATCGTGGATAAACAGTCCAAAATAACCAAACAGTGCTTTCAAGGTAATTAATTAATAGGGTGTTCAATTTGACCAATCCGAATTTAATTAACCCCACAACCATCCTAACCAAGCTCAAATTCAACATGTGAAATATACAAAAGCACGGGGATCATCCATCACCATCCTTCAAAAACAGGAGGGGAAAACGATTTTTTTTTTACATTAAAATTATTGTTAAATGAAAAATTGTAAAAAAAATTATACCTGTAATTATATTAGCATGCATATCGTTACGTAAATTTGAATTGTGTAAAGATAATATATTTATTTACATATGTTTCACTTCTTTTTGTAAAAAAATTATAAAAAAAGCATGTTCAAATGAATCTTACGAACTATTTTAATTAACTCAGTCAGTGATCATATATCTGCTAATATCTTTTTAAGAATAATTTTTTTTTATAAATTCACTTCTAACATTAACTTTCGTACAAAAATCTCAAAAGAAAAAAATCATCTTTCCAACTTTGTCATTCTCCATTAATATTTAAAAATTGGAGATTAGAAAGGCCTTTGTTCACTTTTGAGACTGTGCGCCTGAGAGGGATCCTCATCCCATATTGAAAGCCGACTTCTACTTTATATCCTTAAATGTCATCGATCGACATGTGCTTTGATCGATATATTATTTGCTCTCGACAACGGGATCCATGTTATTTTGCTCCCAAAAAAAGCCTTGCCAGGTCCCATCTTGAGTTGATCTGTCCATAAGAATGTATAATTGGCCCCAAGATTTGTGCCCGACAATAACACGTATGGGTAAAGCGTTGTACACAATTTTCCCACTTGTTTGGAAAAATCGCACTTTTTCCCATCATTCATTGTGGGCCGACCGAAGAAGAGAGATATGTAATGTTGATGATCCAACTTTTTGAAATAATGCTCTCGTGGTCACCACTAAATAAATAATGGGCTAGCATTCCCATACTCTACCGGCAGCATATTCGTTGTCGTATATTTTGTCAGGCATATATATCTCGAGCCCTTCAATCATTGGAGAAGAATATTTTTAATTAAAATTTTATATGGTTTACATAAATGACATGCATAATAAAAGTCATTCCATCGGACACACCTCATAAATTTAACAAATAATATCATAAAAAAGGTGTAGAAAAGTAGTTTTTTAAGTGATATGTGTGCGCATATATATATATATATATATATATATATATATATATATATATAGACACAATTTGTGGATGGATGCGGTTAATTTGCCTTTTCCATGGTGATTTTATGGATGCCATTTTGCGCTTACATTAATGTCATTTCCTTTAGATCAGGTGATGCAGCCGTTGCGAAGTTCAAATGTAATTACTCATACATAATATTCCTTGATAATAGATTTTTCCTACGCAACTTCATGACTCTACGTATATGAATGGTACTTTTAATTCCGAGCACCCTGTCAGAGATGCGATCTTGCATGTCCGGGGAGTACAAGAATACATATATATATATATATATATATATATATATATACGCCCCCATATACATACGTACATTGTACCCCCAAGACAAACTTGGCCACTTCTACTTACTGTGTAATTAATGGAGGGAAGGGATTTTTCTTTTCTTTTCATATATACCCTCCTTAATTATAATAAAGGGAACTCTTATACGCCACTGGCCCGAGTCCCTTGGCTCATTTGATTGTTTCTGGCTACTTTTCTTATTTAGAGAATTTTTTTCCTTACGAGGATTTGTATATCTGTCTGTGGTTGTGAGTTCCATCTGATAATTATTAAAGGAATGCGTTACAACCTGAATTGTTCCAAACAAGCCCCTGCAAGTACTGCAAGCCGATCCACACATGTCGAAGATAAGAACATATACACGCATCATGGCGCAGTTCCCCTTTTGGGGCCGGGGACGACAATTGCAACACTCTCTAGCTAACTACTCCTTTCCCAGTTGTTGGAGGGCCTACGAAGTCAGTTTGATCGGGTGCCTCCTTATGAGACGACGGTTGGAAGGAAGGGTGGAAGAGTTATTTAATCTTCTTCTCCTCAGATGTCTAAGAAGTACTGTTTCTCACAGATAATCCATCTTTTACGTACCTCCTCCTTGAATAACGCTTTCGCTGCTTTCCTTATTAGATAGATCTAGAAATAATAAAGGTGGGGCTGTCAGTTGGAGTATATCTAGACTCACATCTGGAATGTATGCCCTTAGATCCATCTTGGACCCTATAAATCTTTAGAGTCAATGGGCACATGGGATGAATTTCCTATTTGATTTGTGATCTCACAGAATTGAGCATTCAAATTATGAGCTTGTCAACATATTATGTCTTAGTTAGGTTCTTATAAACTTGACATATTGCACTGATTAATTTTAGACCCGTAAAAATTTGAATAGTTGTAAATAAAAAATTAAGAGTTTAGTAATGGTTAAGCAGGTCTACTCAAACCGAAAATTATAGGTTTCAACTAAGCCTAGTCCTAGGTCCATGGCCCATTTTGACAGCCCTAAACAGAGTTTTTTTTTTCCGATTGGTATTTCTCTCTCTCTCTCTCTCTAACGGCGAGGGGGGACTCGTGATTGAACCCGGGACCTCCCAACTTGAAAAAGGAGAGAGTGTTCACCATGCCACTGGCGGGGGACATCTCTTAACAGAGTTGTGATAAAAGATTTCACATAGGAGCTCAGATCTTTGGATTGGGGTAACCCAGTGTCTGAGGGGTCAATACTTTCCTCTTTTTCCTCGTCAAGGAGTCCTTGAATGGGCCATTTTAGCCCTTGTCTATCTCTAGACATTCTGTGGAGTTAGGTGGAAGCCTGCGTTCAGGTTTTTGAGGGGCTTTTGAGGGGGAAGAAGGTGAGAGTACCCAACAGCTGTTTTCACACTGAACTCCTCACCCCACTGTCACATATCCTTTATCTCCCACTCGCTGTTCTTCCTATTCTTCCTCTTCTTCACCTTCCGTTCTTACCTTCTTCCTCTCACCATTATCATCATCTTACTCATGTTCGCCTCCTGCACTGGGATTTAAACCTACATTTTCTTTTGCAGAGGAAGGATTTGTCATGTGGTCAAGAGATCTATTTTAGCTCTCGATCTATGTAGGACTCACCCAGTTTTCTCCTCGATCACGACTTCTAGTTCGATCAACATCGCTAGCAACGTGGTAAGAATTGTTAAGATTGGAGAAGGCTAGTAATTCGTATCATTCTATTTTTCTAGTAGTCTTTAAAATTTACGAGTCCAGATCCTCTCAAAGTAAATAAGGAGGAGCTTTAGTCAATCTTTAATCATCTCCTACCATTTGTTCTACTAAGAATTTACTTTTCTCGATCGATTCCCTGTGAGAGTTAATATAACAGATGATAAATAAAAATTGAAGACTTCCTAAATCCCACACGCACATTGTAGATCCAAACTAATGAAATGATTTCTAATATAATATATATGTATATATATAGCAGATCAGAAAGACCTCTACGCTATAATTATTTAACATAGCATATAATCCAATAAAAGCTGATGCAACTAGATTAGCATATGAAAGGCTCCTAGAACATGACAGAAAACTAGATATCCACCCCCCCCCCCAAACTTCATCCTCCCAGCATGGAACTAGAAATATACACCTAGTCCTAGGCTCTTCATTTGAAAGTAGGCAATGAAGATTGTTGTCTCACTAGGAACACTAAAGCTCGTCAAAGTCAAAATTAATAAAATGAATTGAGAACCGATGTGCACAAACATTTATGTCGAGATTTCTCTAATTGATTTTGATGATAACAAAATATTTAGCTAAGTTCTCTGACTAGTTGTTTAAATGTGCTCGGGCTATGTGTTGAAATAATGAATCGTATGTGAATAATTGTCAAATTACAATGGCAAATCGTCTGACTCTTGTGATGATATCTTCAACAATGTGTTAGCATTTCATAAGCTCTTTTAAATGAGCCCATGATCAGACTTTTCTATGAAAATTATGATGATTTAAAGGTTGTAGATAGGGTGGTGTTTAGTTTGGTGTCAGACATCCGAAAAAGAATCACTATCTAGAAAACAAAGAAAATTTAGTGTCTGAACTGGTGTCAGACACTCTGAGAAGAACCAACTTCTCTCAGAATAGTTGGTGTTTGATCTGGTGTCAATACCCCTGAGAAGAACTATTTTCCTGTAGTATGCGTAGAAGACATGAGTACCATCGATCGTTTGGTGTCGACACCATAGTGGCACCAACGAGATGTGCTTCACTCTGAACTTGCTATTGTTGCACGATTCCTTTTTGAATCGAACCGGGATGTCCGTGAAAGGTTACTACCTATTTATTGAAATGTTCTATAATCTCTAGGAGTGTCAGAGCCATCGTACTTTGAAACAAATCCTAGAGAACTAGCAGTCGCCCTTGTGAAGGAGAATCTACGTCATCCTAAAGGTGTCTTCCTATGTTATCTATCGTAAGAACCACTTGAGAACCCTACTACACTTCTCTTACTAGATTTGTAACCACTCTCTTTTCCATCCTTGCATTGTAATAGTTTAGATTTCTCGTCTGTTTCATTGCAAAATTATTCAAAGAGGAAGAAATTTTTGCATAGCGCACAACCCTGTGTTGAGAGGTGAGCTAACACATTTATGTTTGTGTCTACTATTGAGTGGTGAGATAGCACCTGTGTGTCCAGCGTTTGATACATGATCTTTGTATTAACAGAAGGTCACACACAGGTCCCCAAGCAACTAGTACGTACTCCTCCGTACGTGGTAGAAATTAACAGAAGTCATACTTAATTAATTCTCAATCATACGATAAATATTGAGTAGTTCATGCATGGAGTTGGAGGTTTGAAGTCCCTGTCTACTCAACTTATAGCTAACTAGCTAGGTCAAAAAGAAAAAAGCAAACTAGCGGGGTCCTCCCATGTGAACGGGTCATCTAATTAATTCCTGGCTTTAGCTAGCTGTTGGCGACCTGATCGAATTCATAAATCCATTTCTCCTTTAGTTTCACATAGGCACCGAAAGGGCACATTATCCTATATAATTAGTTAACATATATCATTCGTCAAAAATGTAAATATTATATATATATATATATATATATAATTAGTTAACATATATCATTCGTCAAAAAATGTAAATATTATATATATATATATATGTATATATGTATATATATATACTTTTAAACAAAAGGTCGATCAACACCATTGCCCAGCCGTATGAAATGTATCGATGTTTTGCTTCTGTACTCAAAGGACACCCCGTATATAATTATGTGCATGGGTTTCTTCTCCCGCATCTACATTTCACAATCATCCAGCTAGGGTTATACAAGAGAAGATTGAGCAGGTTACAATTCCACACCAAGTTAAATATCCTCATGATAGGCAGATATATCGACCAGCCATTGAACTTGATGTTATCTACTAATTAAGCTTATATATATATATATATATATATTATATGTAGCTGGGACTTGCGATAAAACTCATGGGAGACTTATAAATAAAGTGTAGTCTGGCCTTTTAAACGACCCCAGCAAAGTGATCCCCCCAACAAAACGATCCATCCGGGTGACCTGCTTCCTGAAAGAGAGAACTCAACTGACGCATGTGGCCGCGGCTCCCGATCCGCCAGCACCAGACCCCTATCCGCGGCAACTCCCGGACAGATCTACTGTTAACCCAAAAAGACCCCTCGCAACGCCACACCCTGCCGCCCCCACGTTACATCTAGCGCCGCCCCCCCCCTCCTCCTCCCGTCGGCCACAATCCCTGCGCCTCGTGCCCAGTACTGGCATCTGCTAAAACGCAAATGGCCGGAGAAATTTAGGCTGGCGTTATGGGCTTTCCTCCCACAGTGTTCTCAATATTAATTAATTGGCACAGCGAAGGGGGAGGATCGATCGAGGTCCCCCCTTCTGCACTTCCATTTCGCCCCCACCACCCCCCGCCCATAACGCCTATTGTAGACAGATGTATATATATATATATCTCTCTGCTCCCCGTTAGCTCCTAGCGGGGAGAGGTTTCTGGGGCGAGTGGGGGCTCAGGGTATGGTAGAGCCAGCATTAATGACAGATGGGGTGGCATCGGGGAGCAGTGGCCACAGCCGCCTCGCAGGCGCGCCGCAACAGAGTGAGTGCACTGGGGGGGGGGGGGGAGGCTGTACGTAGCAACTAGCAAGGTGAAGAGAAGATATTAATTTTCTCCTGTTCTCCCTGCACTGTTACGGATAGAGTCTGAAGAGTACAGAGGCCTGCAGTGGTTAGATTATATATGGAAGACAGTTTTCTTTCGTTATGCATTCATCATATACGAAACCGATGGATTGATTGAGGTGTAATTAAGGAATACCGATCGAGTTTAATTTATGTACAAGAAGGGCCCCTCTCACAGAAGAACACTGGGGAGAGAAATTAGAAAGAGAGGGGAGAAAGAAAAAGTAACATTAATTCTTCCTCTATAAAAATACCTATATATAATTTGTTTTTATATATGTTAATTAAGTTTCGGGCGCTTACTAAGAAAAGTAATTAATTTCGCAAGCTCACATATATATCACGCGAGTAGATACGTTGCAATATATATATATATATATCAATCAATCAACCTACAAGCTCGATCGATCAATTGCGAGTTCACCGCGTGGCTAGAAAGGTAAGGCGTGAAGGCAGCATTTTCAGAGGAAGAAGAGAAGATGTCGATTTTCGCTCGTGCATGTGAATAGGAATGGCGGGCTGTGATGACATGCAGGAGCGAGAGTGACATATATAACGTGGACACCACTGCTGTACGTACAAGATCCTCATCTTTTTGGAGCGTACAGACACCCTGGTCCACACGCGTCACCTTTAATATATATCTCCACGGACGTATAGGAACGAATTGAGACCAAGGTATACGACGATCGACATTGCCACGTTCACACGATCGAGATAAAGAAATTAAGCCAGAATCATCCAACGTTTGTTTGGTGAAGAAGAGTGGTTGCGCAACCACAGGGAATTAATTACGTCTCCTAATTAATGATCCTCACAATATATATATCTTAACAATTAATCACTGACCTTTTCTTTATTTCTTCCCCTAATTATTTTTACACTTCTACACGATGCTCCCATCCTACTCTTGATGTAGCTAGCTAGATTGTGTGCACGTATAGTTGCATAGCTTTCATCAGACCAATATATAATTCATATTACTTCTGGGGGGATGGAGGGGGGGGGGGGGTGGTGTGAGGAGGTTGAAGAAGAGTGCAAATTAACCCCCCGTTCCTAAGGCTGAGGGGGTTAATTTAGACGTGCAGCCACCACAATGATACCCGGATGTGGATTCAGTTCCCTCTTGACCAATCAAGTTTTCATCCATCAGTGCATGCCATTTTTTTTTGTCCAACTCTTATAATTTGTAACCGTGAACTAATTAGATTAAGTACTGTTCCTTTCTCTTTCTATGGTCTGGTTTATAATTAAAGACGGGGCGATATTTCCAGGACTCAAACATCTGGAACTCCAGTGGTGATAGACTTCAGCCTGGCTTCCTCTAAGCAAATGACCAAGGGAGAGCAAACAATATGAACAGCGGATACAGCGCATACAATGCGTGCAACGTTTCACCAGCAACACGCTGTGACCGTGTGACACATCGCCCACCTTGATGAGCTCCTTACCCAACTACTGCCCCCCCCCCCCCCACCCCACCCTCTTCCGACGTTCTTCACAGTGGAAGATATGTCGGCCAGTTCTTTTCAGAGATACCAATAACTGATCTCTCCATGGCATGCACTGAGCTGTTACTCTATCGATGCTCACATGTATCTTCTCCCTTCACGGTGCCGCCAGCGGCTTCATTCGGACTGTCGCTACTTGGTGAGGGCATGCAGAGTCCCCACTGCATGCTCAACATGTACAGCCTCGTCCCAATCTGCCCTCACCCTGCTCGCAGAGATTTCATTCGGGTTGTCGTCATCCGCGAGGGCGTGCATGAGGACAGGCATCTCGTCTAACTCGAATGAGGAGAGGAGCAGCGTAGTCTTCAACGCTTGCAGACAAAGGTAATGCAAACAACACTAGCCAACAAATGGCTCCCCTCCCAACTGACTCGGGGATTGGTAATGTGGAACCCTACACTTGAAACGTCCCACATGCACGATCCAACTGATCTGATACTAATCGGACTTCTCCAACTTGTCATTTGAATCATAACATATACCGCGGCGGCAAGCTGAATCAAGTGCTGGCGACCTTGGATCCATGGCCTTGGCGCTTCTGGGGGCAGTCTTGCGTGTGTTAACCTTTCACAGAGTTTGGGTCGATTTCCCATGGTTGCGGCCTTGGCCGTGCACTGCACTGGAAGCCATTGAACCTGAAAGGATGAGTGAGATCAGGGAGGAAAGAGAAAGGAGGGGAAGAGGAGATCCGTAGGGACATGGGCCGGCCTATCTTCTTCTGTGTCTCTGTCAAGATACAACTTGTGTGGACTCGGAGGAATCTCCCATCGCGTCCGGTTGTGACTGGGCTGTTTTCTTCCTTAGACAATGCAGCTGCAGTCCCTGTGCTCATACATACAAGACGGAAGGGGGGTGGGGGTGGGTTCTGATGGGAAAATATGCCACAGGGATGTAGTTGATCCGGCCTGTCCTCATCATTAACCCGAAAAGAGAAGTCGCTCCGCTCATTGGTCAGCTGGAAATATTTCTTGATGCAATGCATCAAACGACAACGCGACATGGGGCCGGCGGCTTTTTGAAGTCCTCCTCCAACCGCAAAGACTCACACATTTTGGCCTTTTACGTTATTGTCCCTTATATATATGTACCTCTCCTTCCCAAATGATAGTATATTACTATCCTTAACCGACTGTTTACTGCAATGTATTGATCAAGGCTTGTTCCATCCAACTTTTAGGCTAATTAAGAAATATAGAGCCAGAAAAGTTGTTCATAGTCTTCTACCATAATTTTAAGATTTATTTGTTGAAGAAGAGCGACCGACTACCGGTGAAAACTTGCGAACAATATTGGAAAAGGGACGTAAGGAGTCATTGGCGTGATCCCATGAGACAACTCTCTAATGTTTAAATCGGAGATGTCTCTCAGAGAGAACTATAAGAGTAGGGTCCCCCCGCCAGTGGCGGGGTGGACACCCCCCCCCCTCCTGCGCAGGTGGCAGGAGGGCACGGCTTCGAGCCGCTTTCCCCTCCCCCAAATTTTTTTAAAAAAAAAAAAAAGAGTAGGAGATCTTAAGAGTAGGGTGGACAAGTCTGTATGTATAAATGAAAGCTCCTAGAGTGCTCAAAGAGCTTGGGGAGTGCTCAGAATAGTCGGCGAAGGCCTCTTCTCTCTTAACGTGTCTCTGTCTTTGTATGTGTGTGTCTGTCCCCGTCTTAGGTCCGATGGGAGACCTAGTTGTATAGGTTGTCCTGGCGGTAGTAACCCGTTCCTCAATGGGGAAAGGGCGTGGGTCGTGGAGTAACGTCTCCTTGATCGTGGGGAGAGTTGCCCATTGTGTACTTATCTATTCTGGAAGAGAGACCTTGTGGAAAGAATCTCAGCACTGTGAGCGTGACTTCGTCCATGCCGGGGAAGGGCCTGCCATGGCGGAGATCACATTCGACCATTAGCGAGTTCTTCGATGCCCAAGACGCGCGCATCAATCTTCCCTGTGAGATGACGAATCCTCTGTGGGTCTTAACTAGGTCGCCCGACTTGGTTTGTAAACCATTTGGCCGTCCTTCATCAACTTGATTGCGTCAGGCCGCCTTGGGCCTGACGATATTGGGTCACGCTGGGTCTGACGAATTTTACCTCCCTCAAAAAATATTAGAAGCATGATTTGTAATTTTAATTTTCTATATATATATATGAGGAGGGTAAAATCAGCTCGGCCCATATAAGGCCCATTATGCCATGCCCACATCGGCCGGACCTCTACAGCGCACAACGGGCCCTCGACAGCTGCGGCCCACAGTGGACAGCTCAGGACAGATAGTCCTCAGATTCGTCAGCCCACGGAGGGCATCAGCCCAGGCGCAACAGACGCTGGATGACGCTCTGGCAACCAAACGTTACCTCCCACGACGTTGGCCTCGACCCCACTAAGGGCGAGCACGCCTTACAGGCGTCATAAGACTCGCCAGAGAACCGCCCGACTCCGGAGGAATGAACCCTCAACGGAAAACTCCCCACGATAACGGGGAGACGTTACCCCACGACTTGCGCCCTTCCTTGCTAAGGGAGAGGCCTCCACCGCCAGAACGACCCCTATAAAAGGATCCCTTGTCAGTGGCACAACGGACACACATAGACGGAACGATACAGAGATAGAGAGTTGGTTCTACGAAGGAGAGTGTTGGTCATCTTCCGAGCACCCTTATCGCCCAGCAAGCACTCTCCGAGCGCCCACTGGATACAGCGAGCACTCTTCTGGGAGACTGACCCCCCTCCCCAGGCCTACATAATCGGCCTTCATCTCTCTCTCTCTCCCTTGTTCTTCCTCACGCTCTATTTTCTAAAGTACTAACTTAAGCATCGGAGGGTTGTCCCCCAGGATAGCACCCGAGACTCCTTATGACGCCATTTTTCTGGTACTTGCAGGCTTCCACGGGTGGCCGGACGATCCTTCCCCAACAAATAAATTTAAAAGTGTGGTACGAGACCTAGAATTAGTTTTCCACCTCTACAATATATATATATATATATCCCAAAGAATAGTATAGTACTATGCTTAACAGACAGTTTACTGCAATGTATTGATTAAGGCTTGTTCCATCAATTTCTAGAGGCTAATTAAGAAATATCATAAGGTTGATTTGTAGGTTTTTGCCGATCAACCCTTTTTTTGTTCCTATTAGCCTCGTAAAACCTCGCTCCAAGCGACATGTTTATAAGGCAAACCATGCACACCGGTCCCTCTTCACGTGGGCACCACAACATTTACATTTACCACTGCCTTTCGTCCTAATCATCACATTCAGTCACCTCAATCATGGAGCAACTAAAATGGATACGGACTACCAAACAAGGTGTCACGGACTACATATAAATGGTACGTAGCTTCCTCTAGAGTCACAACCGGGGTGCTATGACCACCCTCGATCATGACCTCTAATTAAGAGCACAACCACTTTTAGGGGACCTTTAAACCCATCAACATCTGCCGTTCTTTTCTATCCTATCTCCTTGGACTGGTTCACCCAACTCAATGCTCAGCAGCCTTAGGTCTTACAAGAGCCGGCAAGAAGTCGGGATCTATATATATATATAAATATAAATACCAAGTGGGAGGATGTCAACAATCAACGCGCAACTCCAATTAGTACTTCATGAATTCATAGTGGTGTAACTTACGACAAGTGAGAAAACACAAACAGTGGCCACTGAATGCTCGAACATAGTCAAAAAGGAGAGGTGGTGGGATGGCTGCTCGTTCCGGCCGGCATGCACCGGCGTCAATCAGAGCAACCAAACAAGCCACAAAGTGTTAGCTAAGGCAGGACGAGGGTGGGCGACAGAACCAGCGGCCTCGAGGCCGCGGTGAGCACTGTGTGGGTGTGGACTGCCGCACGGTAGCCTTCACCGATCACCACGCCCCGTTGTGCCTTCTTCGTAGTAGGTTGCCAGCCATCCGCTACACCCCGTCCTGCCATTTTCTTAAGTTGCCAGCCATGAGTTTAGGACCTCTCCCATGCCTTCTAATGGCTTACACCTTTTGTTCTACTTGTTCAAAATATATACTTGAGGACTCGTCCCGCCCTTGATGTGGACGATTTCGTGCCTAGTGGAATGGTTTAGCCGAGACGTCTCGATCGGTGTAGTGGTGATTTGTTGCAATAAATTAAGAAGCGTCCTTAATATATACATATTGAGAGGTTGTTGTCGGTGCAAGGCGTCCAATAAGAAGAGATGAAAGTGGTCTCATTCCAAGAAGGGCCGTGTCCTGTGAGCCACTAATAATTCTCCTTCAAAATTAAATTTTCATCCGATCAGACCTCTTATGAGGATTGTAATTAATAATTATTTCGTTCACGTAGTGCTTTAGAACTAGCTAGCCAAGGGTTAGATGTTACAACGTTGATGTCGCTAACGAGGGTTTCTCAGAAAGGATAATTAATGCTACCCGTCCTCTCCACAGCACGATTTTGAGATAATATCCTGAAGAACCGCCCCCATCAATTCACTGCATGTGTAATATATAGAGAATAAAACTCTACGTACGTGGTTCGCATCGAGCTCGGCGTGATGTGGGAGGCAAGAAAAGAAGTCATACGTGTACAAGTAAATATTTTCCGTTCTAAAAAAACATGCACGATGGTTCAAGCAAAATGGTAAACGTCCTGAGGTTGTCTTCCATCAGAGGTAGTTCCACACGTACTGTGAACGTGTGGAAATAAGTAATTGGCTATCTTCGTATTTCCCGTGGTGTGGAAAACACCACACCATATATAGCTACTTGCTACAAGTAATACAATGCAAGCCCATGCACTCTGGTTTCAACTTGTATCTCTAAGAAATATTATTTGAACCCACCTCGTAAAACTCTTGGGGGGCGTTAAGTACTTCAACAATCTCAGTAGAGAGATGCTAGATGAGTTTAGAAGGACGTTCCCACTTGATACCTTCTGTACAAACGCAGATCATGTGGGTCCTTCTGTTGTCCCACGTAATTAACACCTCGCACAAAGTGCTTGACAGTTCAAACTTCGCCCGGTGGCATCCAGAGATACCTCATATTGATTAGCTGGAATGTGATCTTCATATTTGTGGAGAAGAGTTCACCGTTCGATTCGTTAGTTGTTTGGAGGTCGATGTTTCTCAAGTCGACACTGTGGGTTGCATCTCAAACATTTTCCGTTTTTCCTTTATTTAGGATGGTGTATTCAACCCCAAAATGTAATAGTTGTTCTCTGGAGACTTTCTTACACCTCCGTACAAGTTGAGTCACATGCTCAAATGCATCCCCAGCTAAAATAAGCCCATAAAGCACAAACAAGGGCCCAACACAGGGACAAGCCCAACAGTACAGCCCAATCTGTGATAAGCAATTGATGGAGTTTCTCTACCCAAAGTAGCCCACAAGCCACCGCGAGACCAATCACTCAAACAATTGCATCATAAAACTCCAGACGAGCCCATTTTGAACAACTATGGATAAGCACGATTTCAGTGGCCAGATGTGCACATGGTCTGACATAAATAAAGATAAGGAATATTTTATGGTACATAACTTAGGTTAATAAGAAAAAAGAAAAAGACAGCGGTTGGTGTACCGAGCTTCCACATGGATTCCGAATGAAGCTCTTCCTAATTTGTCAGCTTTTAATAAGGGCATCCTCATGGTACCCATTCTGATTAAAAAGGATTCGAAATGTTGACTTGTGCGTGTTTTTGCAGCCGGACACAAGTTTCGCTTGCTTAGCTGAGTAGCATGCAGATGCTCAAGAAGATCCCAACAATTCACCTCCCATTCACCTCCTAGCTGAGTAGCACGCGGATCCTTAATTAAGAAGATCCCACCAATTCACCTCCCATTCACTTCCTAGCTGAGTAGCACGCGGATCCTTAATTAAGAAGATCCCACCAGTTCACCTCTCATTCACCTCCCATCCATTCACAACTGGATTAAAGCTTACTACTTCGGTTACCTGGGATTCCCAAAAGTCTTTATTTTCTCTGTTCAGCATGTGCATTAGCACTATACGAACCACTGACATCTTTGATTACACGAGCCCACAAGAATGAAAACCCATTTGCTTATGATAAAACCTGCGTTGGTACAATGGGATGCGGTATGTGTTTTTGTTTTCTGTTTTTCAGGGTTTTTTTACGTTTAGATCGCTGCAAGTACAGGGAAAAGTCCGGAATTATGCACAATTATTGGGATCTAAATGTTAAAAACCTCCCTTTTTCCTTACCTAGCACGTGTTTGGGTAAATAAAAAATAACTGAAGTTGGATTCTCGGGATAATGTGTGGATAAATTTAGGGGGAATCAGGATAAAAGAGAAATCGAAAACAAATGAAAAACAATCCCGCTCTTTTTTAGATCGCCCATTTTTTTCGATAGATAATTTTATTTTTTTATTTTTAAACGGGAAGAGAGAACTGAGCATTGAACTAGGACCCCCCCCTTGCAAAGGGGGAGGGTGACCACTCCGCCACTCGTGAGGGACAGATCGCCCATTAATTAACATGGGCTGTCGATGGCATCACATTTACCTTCATCTTTTCACATCTATATTTGCCTCGAAAACAAAATCTGTGGATGAGATAATTTGTCAGTTCACCTTGGACTAAGGATTGACGTTGGGCCACTTTGATATTCAAATAGGATCCGATTTGGACGGCCTATTCTCCTCCCACATTATATTCTAATTTGGGTCTAATTTGCATAATTGGGGTGGAATGGGGATAACATTGGGCTTTCTCATTGGCACAAAGAGAGTGGAATGTGAAAATCGAAATTGGTTAGGATGATAGTAGACACGTCCCCCCGAATAAGTCACTCGCTCCTATCCTAATCTAATATCAAATTGACTCATTGTGAATAATCTGGGATCTTCCACAAGCACAAAAGGCACAAACAAATAGAACAAAGAGAAGGAGAAGGAGAAAGAGATGAAGGGTACGTAGACAAAAGCTACATAGTTCGACAGAGTTTTTATCTACAAAATCCCCTTCTTGCATGTGGCCTTCTTCCTTACTATTTTGAAAGATTAATCCCCTTCGTGTAGCCTCCTTTGTACTCTTTGAAAGAAACCAATACAAAACTTTGTGGCATCTCTGTTCTACGTACTGTTTTTCCTTCTTGTTGTCACCACGTACATATATACTTCATTATATTGAGTTATTAGATTGCCCATCTTGAAATCATGAGGCACCGTGTAAAACGAGCATCATATTAAACGTTTTATTTTTTTTAACTCCGCTCTATGTAAGAGTATTTCATTCCCCGTAAAAAATGTTTTATCTTGTTAGTTAAAAGATGGAGAATGAATTGTTGCACACACATTCATTGCATTTGCACATTTTAGACGTGTCGTGAATTTTTTTATTTTTTATTTTTATTTTTGAAAATATGGTGAGGGTGAGGATGACCTCATGTAGCCATTCATATAGTCTAGTCCATGATTAGATGATTCAAAAATATTAAAAAAATTTAAAATATGAATTGTGATTCTAATAGGGCCAAGATAGTCTATTCTCCTCTCACATTATATTCTAATTTGGGTCTAATTTGTATAACTAGGGTCAAATGGAGATAACATTAGATTTTTTTATTCGCACGAAGAGATTGGAATGTGAAAATTGAGGCCAATTAGGATAAGTCATCCGCTCTTATCTTAATCTAATATCAAATCAATCCATTGTCAATAATCTGAGATCGACCACAAGCACAAAAGGCACGGGCAAATAGAGCAGAGAGAGAGAGAGAGAGAGAGAGAGAGAGAGAGAGAGAGAGAGAGAGAGAGAGAGAGAGAGAGAGAGAGAGGGTACACAAGAGCTATATAGTTCCACAGAGTTTAGATCTACAGAATCCCCTTCATGCATGTAGCCTTCTTCTGTACTATTTCGAAAGATTAATTTCCCTTCATGTGGCCTCCTTTTGTATTATTTTGAAAGAAATCGGTACAAAACTTTGTGGCATAACTGTTCTACTTATGTTTTTCCTTCTTCTTGTCACTATATATATATATATCCTTTATTATATTGAATTATTGGGTTGACCAACTTGAAATCATGAGGCAGCGTGTAAACGGAGCATCATATTAGACGCTTTATTTTTTTACTTCGTTCCATGTATAAGAGTATTTCATCCCTCGTAAAAAAAATTATCTTGCTTGTTAGAAGATAGAGAACGATGACTTGCTGCATACTCATTGCATTTGCACACCTTAGGCGTTGTGTGATTTTTTTATTTTTGTTTTTTTTTCATATTAATTACTACAAATTTAATGAATGATTAATTAGTCTCTGATTATTATCTTGAAAATCTCTTCAATCATCCTCGTATCACAAATAAATCATTGCAACTTGTTATCATCCAAAAAAAATATTCGATGAAATATTTCATCAATTGATTAACAAAATAGAGAGGGCACATGCTCTCTCTCTCTCTCTCTCTCTCTCTCTCTCTCTCTCTCTCTCTCTCTCTCTCTCTCCTCTCTCTCTCTCTCTCTCTCTCTCTCTCTCTCTCTCTCTCTCTCTCTCTCTCTCTCTCTCTCTCTCTCTCTCTCTCTCAGGGGTGGGGGTGGGAGGGCACCATGACCTTGGGGGGAGGGGGGGTTTGGTGGCACCAAAGATTTGCTCATCAGATGGTGGAGGAGACCGTCAGAGGGGGGCGAGAGGGAGGGAGGGTTAATAACCGGAGGTGGAGGGGGACAGGAGGAGGTCCGTCGGACCAAACGGGGATGGGGGGGGAGGGGGACCGGAGGGGGAACGAGATCCGCCGGAGTGGGATCGGAGGAGGTGCAGAGGGTTTATTTTTTTTCATTTTTAAAAGAAAAATCACTCTACGTGAGAACGACTTTCATCTAAAGTTACTTTCACACGGAACGACTTTTATTTAACTCTCTCTCTCTCCCTTCCCCTCTCTCTCTCATACGGAGCAACTTTCACTCTCTCTCTTCCTCTCTCCCTCCCTACACTATCCCTCTCTCTTACCTTGTCCCCTGCCTCCCTCTCTCTCCTTCCTCTCTCTATTATTGTCACGGGGATTAATTGATAATTCTTTTTAATAAAAATGAAAATAAAAAAAATATCGCACACGGAGAGTGTGCAAATATAATAGATGTGCAACGAGTCAAACTCAAATAGATATCCTTAGGCCCTTGCTTTTGGTAGTTAATCTTTAGGCTTTTACTTTTTATTTCTTTACTTTTTAAAGGGCTAACTCTTTTGCTTGCCCTCTTGTTTCTCTAGGGGAATGTCCGTGTACTCCTTTCTCAATATTAATAAAATCTAGGATCACAAGTACAGTCTGGGGGAGTGAGAACATTCTTCCTTTTCGAGGGATGGTGCATTTGACCCGTCTCTGTCCTGCTTGGTCGGTTCTTGACTTAAAAAAAAACTCAAATAGATATCCTCATTTTTCAAAATGATCGATAAAGAATTTCTTTGTCGATACCCTCAAATTCTCTCATTACTCGCGAAACAACCAACCAATATAATCATGAAAACATATAAGAAAATTTTATTTTCTTTTGCCATGTGATTGTTCCTGCGGTATTTTCGAATGCCGCCCACAATATGTCATAAATAAAGAGCCGTCTTTTAATTGGTATCTGCGAAAGCCAAGGTAGGGTTAGGGGTTACCACTTTAGGGCATAAGGTTTGTCATTAGAGAGTGCTTTGGAGAGACCCCATCAACTTATTTAATATCGAACAATGAATGTTATGTGACAACTCGTCGCTTTCTTAGAGCCCCGCGCGCCTCGACTAGTGGTACAAATTATGTACTGCCTTTTGCGACTTTACAGATCCTCAGTCAATCATTATGTGAAGGCGTCAGCACAGTTCCTAACTTACCTACTTGTAATATAATTCACATCCACTCAAATTTGACTCGCACACGGTAATATGATCACTCATTCAACATCTTGAGGAAGCTCAAATAAATGAACATCGAAAGAGTTCTGATTGAAACCATTAGATGTCGAAGCTGCAATGTTCGCATTATCGGCCCAACCCGACTGCCCTCTGTTGTCAGTGTAAATCATAATCATGATTTGATGTTGTTTTTAGTTCACATATACGCGCGGGGTAACACTGTTGGGCAGATTGGCATGATCTTTTTACAAATTCATGGGACTATGTATGACAAGGGGAAGAAATCTGATTTATTTTTTATGAATAAAATATGCACTTTTGAAACCAAAAAAAAAAAGAATAGTAGCGACAAAATATGAACTTTTTTGCAATTAAATATACAATACACCTGAGATGATAAGAGATTTTGTCTATTACAATATTTCAAGCTAGTATATTTCATTCCCAACAAGTATATTTTGCTCCTAAAATATTTTATCCTTCTAAACCAATTTTTTTTTTACTGTCGAGCACCATCCGCCTCCGTTGCATTTACCGGCCGCTACCAGTCCCCCAGCCACACCGCGGAGCATCGCCACCGACCGGCCTCGGCCCCTCCACCGTCGGCGAAACCATCCAAACCGCCACCAGACCCCGCTCCCATCTTCCTCGTGCCGGTGAACCCCCTCATTAACCACGGCCGGAGATCCCTAATAGATGGAATTAGGGAGAATTTTTTTTTCTAATTTCAATTTTTTTTGAGGTTAGAAACTAACAATCCTATTTTTAAAATAAAATAAAATAAAATAAACTTGGTGCACGCGGTGCAATGACCCAGGTGTACAGCCTCTCTCTCAAACAATATAGAGGTTCAAATCTGAAAGAAAACGGGAAGAAGACGCGATAATTCCGCCCCCATGCCGGGCGACAGTGCTGCGCCCAAGGCGAAGGAGGCCGCCCAAAGTACAGGAGGGTTTGAAACCCACACTCCCTCAAATGACGGGTGTGGGGGTTGGAATCCACAACCTCCACATAGAGGGGGCGGGTGAACAACTTATTAGCCACAGACAGCTCGGGTTCAACATGTTGACCAATTGACCTGTCCAACCATCTTTATCGTGCATTTGTTGATCCCGTAACATGTGTAGTCTGTAAAATGATTGGGCATAACTATCAACTCTATATAATTCATAACCAGTGCTTCCATGCCAAGGGGCTTGCCTGTGCCTAGCACGGTGCTGTTCCCAGTGTAGGGCCGGCGCCGGAGGGGATAGGTGCAATTGAGGCCGGGGGGGTGGGGGCCCTCCCTCTGTGCCACCCCCATCCTCCGCGTTATCTGCGCAATCGCAGTCGCCGTCCCGTCCCGTCCCCCTCCCCCTCCCCGTGAGCCTTTTTAATGTTGGCCCAGGGGGTGATCCCACCCCCTTTGTCCACCCCTTGCAGCTAAGAGATATGCAAGGTACACGACAAAATTAAGCTAATGGAGAGAGAGAGGGCACGGATATCGCCCAACACAAACATACATACAGAAACTAAAACGCAAGATGGACGTCGACGCAACACACACACACACACAGACGAAGAGCAGTCGAGAAGGGCTCGTCGCCAGTGATGCGAAGCCTTCTGCACCGAACCGTGGCTCCTCCGTGCTCTCACCATGGCCTTGTGCCGCACCAAGCAATGGCTTTCGCATAAGGACATGGGCATTCATATGAGTCGAAACATAAGAAGCCATAATTGACGTGACGTACTGCGGCGACCAATGGGACGAGAAAGAGACGTGTAGCATGCACAAATTCGGGATGAGGGCTGTAGCTTTGGCTCGGAACGATGCTGGGTAAGTCGGGCAGACCCATGAGAATTAGTTCTTGGTTTTCGCGGATCCGTAGCTCGTAGGATTAATGGTTTTGATTGTGGAGAGATTAGAGATCGCGGCAACTACTGATGGTTGGGACGAAGCTGCAGGAGACCACCTACATAGATTCCGTTCAGCCTTTTGCAATGAACCACGGGACAAAGTTCGGGAACCGTCACAGAAAGGTAGCCGGGGGTATCAACTGCAACACAAATATCGAGCCGAAAGGAGATCCCGAACAGCGAATTGCACACTGGAAACGTCTCACCCGGGTCACGCTCGAGTCTTTAGGGCCGCTGCCTGGCTGCCACTTTAAATTTACGTCTTCTCTAATTAACAAATTTGGGAACCTCGAAATGGCCATTCACACTTTCAAAAGTCGCATACTCAAATTAATTTCTACAGTTTCATCATTTTCCCTCTCAAAGTATGATGACATGCGAGATTGCTTTTTCAATTAGAGAGGCCACTGAAGACGTCCACAGCAGTGCCGAAGTCTTTCAACCCTACGTCAATACACTAGTGCGAGTTTGATGAAGTGTTTGACGACTAGATGATCCTCAAAATCTATTTAATTTGATACGATACGCTCGAGTAACATGCGACTCAGGTCTACTCAATCCTCTCCCACCTCGCATAATCTTTTCTTCCCCCATCCTGATGCCCTCCCACTCCGGCGACTATTTGTTCTCCCACCCCAACACCCCCTCACCCCGGTACCTCACTCCGGTGCCCCCGCCCCACCTCCGACAATCCCCCACTGTGACAGACAACATTCCTTTTTGCCGGATCATCGTCGTCACCGTCAGATCTAATCTACTATCACCGGATCCTCGTCGGAGCACACTTACAAGGTCACAAAAAAGAATAAAGAGGGAGAGACGAGTGACTCAATCCTAGTGGTCGGATCATGTCTCAAATTTCCGTGGATTCAAATAAATCCGCCCGGGTCACTTCGACTCGGACTGAGTCCGCAAACCATGATTTGATGTCACTCCCTCCCCCCAACACAAACCCCATTTTCTCATTTGGCCAACGACGGATGTGAACGGCATTTGGTGAATGTCAACTGCATCGTCGTACTTGTTAGAAACCGGAGTACCTATAGGGATGGACAAATAATAGAGGAGGAAGAAAGAATGGGGAAGAAGAGATCAAACCACAAGAACACCAAGATGTATATGATTCGGAGGTGATGTGCCTTCTTACGTCCACGTCCGCAGCAAGATTTCCACTATGATAAAACACGCCCAGATACAGGACAAAGAGAGAGTCCGTAGCCCTTTTATACAAGGAGATTAGGGCGCCTAACACAGCATAGTACAAAAGATAACAATGCCCCTGTTATAAATATAAATTTTGTGCCTCCAGAAACCCCCGCAAGGGACGCTGCCCCCTCGACTCTCACGATCTGACCGCGCAAGTCGATCCGCGTACGAAGATGCACGACGACGAGTTCAAACTCCACGATCTAACAGTACTGCCCATGAGAGCAAAGTGACCAAGCTCCTTCAGCTTAATTAAGGACAACTCGTGGGATGAAATTAAATAACACTAGTGAGCTTAATAGGTTGGTACCAAATTGATCATGCAATGGCAATGACTTTCCCTATATGTTGGCAAGAAAAATACCCACTTCACCGATGAGCGTCCAAAATCTTTTCCCCATATATAACACGCCACCCATGGGAATCATAGTAAGAGAAAACTACAAAATACCGTGCTTTAATTATTCAAGAAGCAGTACCATACCATCGACTACAACGCCTCGGACCGCTTCGGCCATCACGCGAAGCTGGTCCAAAGTTGCGAGTACGAAGAACAAAAGTTGCGAGCAAACCCTTCAATAAGCACCCGCGTAATCCCTGTAATCATCTTCTAAACCATAGTTAAAGACATCGTTAAACGACACTCAATCACTCGGCTAGTGGATTAAGTAACCAATCCCTGACCCAAAACAATGACCTCCCCTTGTCCCCACATCACACTAATGACCAAAACACCAGTGCCGTCAAACACACTGCCCCATGCTCCACATACGGTCCACCTCCTCGCCCCGGCCCTCGCCCCCTCCCCAATCTCCTCCACCCCCAAAAGAGCACCCCGAAGGGCCAAAGCATGAGCCAGCGCCTTGTAACCACGCCTAAATTATTCCCCAAGCTCGACAAGAAACCCCCACAAAGCGCCTAGAAACGAGGGCGCCCGGCGCCATTAGTGGCTGCCATAGTGCCATGCCCAGGATTACCAGCTTAAAAGACAAATAGCTATCCCCAGTGGGAGGGGGGGTTAAAAAGAGTAGCTTTGCTGCACCAATGCGCATAACATTGATACCACTGCACATTTCGCTTCTTGAGCAGAAAGTTTGATGCTTTCACATAGAAGAAAGAGAGGATATCACATAAGAGAGAGAGAAAAAAAAAGAAGCAGAGAAACATCGATAGACCTGCAAAATCTACAGAATGCGACCAAAAAAGAGCACCTTCGAGAGAAGGGGGACCCTGTATATGGTGATATCAGAGTGGAAGAAACGGGAAGAGAGAGAGAGAGAGAGAGAGAGCAAAAACTAATGCAGGGATTTTCAGATTTTTCACATCACTTCTTTTTGTTTTCACTTCGTTTCTTCTATTCGCCATGGCTTCTGCTACAGTGTGACTGGTTGGGTGCATCTCCTCACGCCGCCGGGCTCCAGAGGCCCCAGAGCCGGGAGCTGAACAGACCCATCACGTCCTGCCACGCCCTCCTCCTCTCGCCGCCCTGCTGCAGGGGCAGCACCGCCATCTCCATCCCGGCTCCGCCGACCACCTCCTTGGACTCCCCGTCACTGCCCTGACCCTCCTCGGACACCAGCTCCTCAGAGTACGCCGCCGCCTCCCTTTCCTCTCTGAACGAGCTGCTATCTTCGCCGCTCGGCCCCTCCTCATCACCTGCTCCAGCTTCAGGAACAGACGAAGCCGCCTCCTCCTCCTCCTTGCCCGGTTTCCTCTTGCCGTTGCCCTTCTCGTCCGCCTCCCTCTTCGCCTTATCCGCCCGGTCGCCAACCCGGCGGTCCCTGCGCCTGCCGCCCTTCCCGCCGGAGGACCTCCGCTGCTCCGAGCTGGCCAGGTGCTCCTCGAACGCCTCGATGGCCTGGTGGATGAGCTCCCGGTCCGGGGATGAGTCCCATCGGTACCAGTAGCTGGTATAACAGTCGAAGCACCCGCAGTCGAGCAGCGGCTGGTGGCGCGACTGCCGCCGGCACCGCCGCCTCTCCTCGGCCACCACCGACCACGGCCCCTGCAGCGACCGCGTCACCAGGTACGCCAGAACCTCCCGGTCCTCCGTCCCCAGAGCCGCTGTCAGCGCCAGGATGGCTGCCGGCAGCAGGTTCAGCGCGGCAAGGGCATCCCCTGCTGGCCCCCCCGCGCAGGACGGGGAAGGGTGTATCTTCCCCTTACCTTTGGGGTAGAGATTCTTCATCTCCGTCGCCAAAACCGCACCTGTTCTGCTTCCCCACACGCCCCTCTTCCCCCTCTTTCGATTAGAGAGATTAGGGTTTTTATCTGTTCGTCTGGGGGGGGGGGTAAGCTGAGAAGAGAGAGAGAGAGTCAGAACTCAGAAGAGGGGAACGATGGGTCACTGTTATGGAGGAGGGGGGGCATAGGTCTGCTTTTTATTTCCTCTTTAATTGCTCCATTCTCTTTCTCAGGTCCCCATGTCAGATACCAAATGATCTTTCTGCCCCCGCTGAAGAAGGGGCTGGCTATCGACGTCCCGAGGCTATTTTGGTAAAAGTACGGATTAGGGTTCGAGAGGCGGCACCGCTGACGGTTCGAACACCGGCGCCACGGCCGATGGACGGATGGAGTATGGACCGGGATGTGATTATTCGCCGTTCTTCTTACCATCATCCTTCAAGATCCCCGCAAACGGCCAAACCTATGACGCTACAATCGGCATCACCCGTAAGGGCGGTGAGCGGAACAAAGGGTCCCCTTTCTATGTCGCCACCCTGTGGCTCTCGTCTTGGTGGGCACGGCGAGGTAACTAGGGGGACCGCGGCGGGGGGGGGGGGGGGGGGGGCGTAACAAAAGTAGTCGGACAGAGGAGCCGCAGGTGCAGAGGTAGTACATCACGTACGGAATCGATACGTGCATGATTTCTAGCCGTCGGATGGGGATCGACGTGGCGCGGGGAACCGCGTGCACCGGACATGTCGGCTCCCCATACGTAGTCTGACAGTTCCACCTGCGTTTGTCGAAGCACCTGTGCGGGACGGGGACTGGCGGTTGCGTGTCCCCGTCATTACAACCTTACAACCAGCAACGGGATTTTTAATGTCCGAACGCCGGAACAGAACCGAACCGGGCGCCCCCTAAAACATCGCCGAGTGTATGGTATCCTCGTCAACGAACGGCATTTTCCTACAAGTTTTCAGCTCTAATAAGTTTACACTTCAAAAAATGATCCAACTGTTTAGTGAATTTGCCAAGTTGTGGATCTTCACAACATCAAAAGACGCAACAAAGTTTAGGGCGGGGCGGGCGCGGTGATGGACAGGTTAACGGGCATGGAGGATTTAGGATGTGAGTGTGATGGTCGGAAGGAAGGGCAACATATTGGAGCAGGACAGGAGGAATTTTTCTAGGTTTACCGAAGGCGGCACACTGGGCAGCTGAGTGAGGGAATCGCGGCCGCATTATTGGCCCACTGTGGCGCCAAATTGGCCCATTTGAGATGCCCCGGGGGTCGGGGGGACCACGCAGGTCTCTCGACTCGCTTTTATCTCTTGGCTTTTTGGCAGGGGATGTGTGTGTGTGTGTGTGGCGTCTCCCTCCTTATCACTCAGTAGGGGTGGGGGGAGGATTTGATGGAAAAAAATTTTTTTTTATCATTTCCACATCGCGTCTGGAATTTCCGGTGTGTGGGCTACCGCATGGCATGGGTGGATGGGCACGAGAGGCCCGTGAAGGGTAAGGGGGCTTGGCGTTGTTTTTAGGTGCCCACAAGTCAGACTGTCAATGAATCTCGCATATCCGCTGACCCGATCCGAACCGAATTTTGTTTCGGATTCGGAGCAAGCCATGACTCGAAATAAGCTGTAGCTTCTTTATCCGGGGCGAGCCATAGTTGATCCGATTTCTTTGGCTTCGGATCAAATTCGGGGCAAGCCATACAAGAGCCCTTTTCGGGGTGGGCAACGCCCCCTCCCCCGCCCCCGCCCCCGATCCTATCTCTTCCCCCTCTCTCTCCCAGTCTACCCTCTAGGGTTTTTGGTGAGCCAGTGTCATTCTTGCTTCTGAATCCCGACGACGGTCATGCACGGCGGTGATCTTGACAACGGTGAAGGCGATCTGGGTATGCTGTCTCTCTCTCTATCTATTGCCCTCTCTCTTATTCTCTCCGGAAGCATCTCTTTACTCTCTTTCTCCCTCTTTCTCTCTCTCCCCGGTCTCCCACAGCAAGCAGCGCGACGGTGCCGGGGCAGGAGGGAAAACCCCGTACTTTCTCCGATCTCTCTCTCTTAGCCACTGGGGAAAACCCCACACCCACTCTCTTTCTCCGATCTTTCTCTCTCCTCTGTAAAAAAAGGCAGTGTACGAATATGAGAAAGATAGTTAGAAGAACCCTGTATTCACATTTCTCTCTGGAAATGAAGGGTTATATGTGCTGAAATAACCAAGATCAGGGAGCAACCCAAGGCTTATGGGGAAACAGTTATACATGCTGAAATATCAGAAACGTGAAAAGATCTGAAAAAAAAAGACCTTTGGCCTTCTTGTAGGAAATCCCAACTTTTTGCAAACAGTTATACATGCTGAAATAACAGATGTATGGTCTGTGTGCTGAAGGTTCATATCAGAGAAGATGCTATTCCCTTTGACAGTATGCTTTACATGTTCAAAGATTGAGTACCACAAATTTTCCGTGTTGCAAGAGAAAAACTTGAACTGTATGGTCTTCAGATTAAGTTGTGTCTTAAATCTATAGATATGCATGGCAACTTATTGTCCAGATGTACATTTCATGAAACATAATGCTATCAGCGGATATAATCATTGTCATATTTAGTATTGATGTGTGTCCCCATTTGAGTCATTTAGTTTTTTATTTTTTGCTTTAAGCAAATATTTTACTTATCTGTAATGAGAAAAACAAATTTGTTACTAATTCTAGTCTGTTAGTTTTGAATGTTCTACTATGTGGATTGGATTTTGTTGCAGAGGGCATGTTCTCGGTTGGCGGAGAAGGTGTCTCATTGTGTTGTTCACTTGGGATACCTGTGGTTACCATGCACCATTGTCCCTCCAATGGACGACATCATTCTTCTCGTCTTTTTGCATGCTATGGTGATCAACCACCTTTGTTGAAGGCACTTTGGTCTTCAGAGAATGCCATTTGCATTGGGTAGTGGGGGCGGGATCACATGTTCTGGAATCTGTTTTTATTTCATAAAGCTATCTTTCTATCTTTTTTTCCCATGTATCTTGAAATTTTATTAGTTTATGTTTGTTTTTGTTCATTTTTGCAATGTGTAACACTTGACAATATTTTATTGTTACATACTAGACTTTGATAACATAAGATATTGATTATTCATGCCCATGAAGTTACATTATGTTAAACTTGCCTCTAGACAAGGTGATGGATAGCAGGGAATGTACACATTTGATCCTAAAGTTCTATCTATTCAGGTGGACACCTTATGTGATAATTATTTCTTATTTATGCGGCTTTGAAATTATGCCATGAGCATTTTTTATATTGATTCTCATCCATGCCCAAATTCATTGTTGTTAATTGACTTGATGATTTCAAACGACTCCACATCTTGTTGAACTTGATGCGCTAAATCATTTTTTTGAACGAGGCTCAGGGATTATTGTTAACTACCCTCCTATTTCTGAACTTAACACTGATATTGCTTATGCAAATCCGATTTTTTTCCCATTGTTGATTTTAGTTAACTATATACAGCCATTCTTGCTTTGACAGCATTTCAATGAAAAAAACTATAATTTTTTGTTTTATATTTGCAGATACATGCCTCTCTCTGGATTTCATGGGGTGATATAAGGTTTTCTGGTTGGGGTGATATAAGGTTTTCTGTTAACATTTTTTTTACTATATTGCTCCATCTACATGTTATCAGATGTGATCATGTGGGTGAAAATTTTGGGGATTGCTTGAATGACTCTGAGATTGTTTATTTTATATGGGTTTGTCTTGAATTTGTGTCTACTTCTGGTGCTTGGCCTGAGTGGAAATTTACATGTCATACTCATGTACCGGAAGCTTCTATAGCTTAATTTTCATTGATGAAAGCCTTATTTGCCATCATCATTAGAGAAAAATGTAGATGCTTCTTGTTTTTACTATCTTTTGTTCATTCAGAATCTGAGGAGCCGCTTGGCACACTTACTATAGGCAAATAAGTCTGAGAAAATCACTGAATCTCAAATTGGTCCAGACCAGTCTCTTTCTTCACACACAATTTCTCTATTGGCATCCCCAAGCACGCTACAGTTATAAGGTTTTATTGACAGCCTATCTGTAATTGTTTTGATTGATAATAGGAGTGCCCATAATTTCATAGATCCCAGGGTGGTGCAGAAATTGGGTTGCTGGTGACTAATTTAGAAGCACATTCGGTAAAGATTGCAGCAGGGTTACAACTCTCATCTCAGTGTTGTTGTCAGGGTGTAACACTTAAGTTGTTAGGGGTTATGATATCTTTGTGAAGCTTCCTCAAATGCTTAAATGCATTTATTTAGGCAAATGATATCCAACTTTTTTTTTTGCTTCAGCAAGCATGATTGTTCCATAATATATGTGATGTTTCATTATCCTTTTTCAAAACAATGAATCCTAGTCTTGGTCCGGTAGATAACATGTTCTCTGCGGCTCATTTTGCCCTTGATAAAAATTGAAGTTCTAAATTAAGGGAAAAGAGGTTCACACCCATAATCTTAATTGTAGCGGACCTAGGGTCACGGGATTAGTCCCACATCGGATGTTGAGAAAGCAACCGAGTGCTTATAAAGAATGTCTTCACCTCTTAACATAAGAGGGTTCTTTTACAAGGACAAAATCTTAGTCACCCTCCGGCGTGGCGGGGACAATACCTCTTGGGGACACCAAAAAAGTTCATCTCGCATCTACAAAGTGGCGCCGTCTGTGGGAACCCTGAGCTCTCGCGCACTCGTTTACCTTCACAAGGGGGGGCTTGTGTAGCGGACCTAGAGTCACGGGATTAGTCCCACATCGGATGTTGAGAAAGCAACCGAGTGCTTATAAAGAAGGTCTTCACCTCTTAACCCAAGAGGGCCCTTTTACAAGGATAAAACCCTAGTCACCCTCCGGCGTGGCGGGGACAATACCTCTTGGGGACACCAAAAAGGTTCATCTCGCATCTACACTAATGTTGATCCAGTGGATAACATGTCCTCTGCGGCTCATTGTTTCTCATTTTGATTTATTTTGTTTTGCTTTGTGCAGGATGAGGACGTGTTTTTCAATGACTGCAGAATCACACAAGAAACTCTATGAGTTGGGTTTTACCCCACCACGGTCGGCCATCAAGCCATGTGCAAAGACTCGGGCAGTGTTTGCCCAAGGTGCTGTGAGTGTAGCTGAGCTGGGTCTAAGTTACTACTACCAAGTATAAGTGTAGCTGTGCTGTGAGTGTAGCTGTGCTGTGAGTGTACCAGTGTTTATCAGTCTGTCTCGCATTCAGCAATTTGTGACTTGGTTCTTTCTTCAAACCCAAATGTTTACATTTTCTCTGCCTCTGTCAGGGATTCTGGACAACTAAAAAGGTTGGTAATGCTAGTTTTAGTGTCACCTCCATTGGATCCGAAAATTCGGATCCTCCTATCCTCTTACTAATTACAGATTAAAGGTGTATATAATAAGATACGAACCCAAATGTTTACATTTTCTCTGCCTCTGTCAGGAATTCTGGACAACTGAAAAGGTTGGTAATGTTAGTTTTAGTATCACCTCCATTGGATCCGAAAATTCGGATCCTCCTATCCTCTTACTTATTACATATTAAAGTGTATATAATAACATCCGAACTCAAATGTTTATATTTTCTCTGCCTCTGTCGGGAATTCTGGACAACTGAAAAGGTTGGCAGGGCATGTTAGCTTTAGTATCACCTCTATTGGATCCAAAAATTCGGATCATTTGATCCTCTTATTACAGATTAAAGGTGCATATAATAAGATCCGAAAATAATCCAAATCCGAAATTTTAAGTTCGGATCCGAATCAGATCCGGATTTAAAATGGTATGTAATTTTAGATTCGGGTCAAATTCGGATCTATTATTAACGGATCCGGATTCGGATCATAAAAGATCCGATCCGGATCCGACCCGTTGACACCTTTAATCGCCATCACCTCCCAAGGACTCTCTCCATCTACCCGAATCTCGGCTTCTCGGAATTAATTGTCCCGCGATCACTTCGGCTCGTCACCCAATCAATTTCGATAAACAGATAATACCCGAGTCTTTTCTCAAACTCTGATTCAAGTTGGCAACACCATTTAGGACTGTGAAAGTGGGTGGGTCTCCACCTCTGTTGCGTACCGGGGACTCGATTAATAATATCTGTGTGGTGACGGTTTCGTTCCCAGTTTCCTACACCAAAACAATATAGAAGCATTCGATCGGTACATGGTTTTAAAATTAGGCCAACCAAAGAGAGGAAATAGCAGTCTCAATTTTACATGTAAAAAAAAAAAAATTTTAAACACCATGTTAGAAACTAATATTGTATAGGCATTTCAAAATCTATCGAAAATATCCTTCTTCAAACATCGGCGTAACGTATACCACAACACGACACGTTTTATTGTATCTGTATTTTTTGGGATACAACAAGGAGGCTAGAATATAGCTGGCAACATCCTTGTAACGTTGGTTTGGAACTTTGAGTTGAGATGCCGTACATGGGCCATCCCATTAATCCCGTGTGTCTCATGAACCGTCCGACGTACTCTCAAAGCACTCCCAGCCGCGAATTGTCAGAAATATTTGTCTGCAAATACATCTAACCGCAAACTATACGACTTTAATTTGTACCACAAATGTCTTTTTTATACAACACATTTTTTTCACAGCACTCATCACGAGAAAAATGCTAAAATGGGAGGGGAACAAATAATGTAGCCCGTCCTTGGGCTTTGCGGGGCAATTAAGTTCCATCATAGTGGATGCCAATACGAGACTATAATCTCCAAGTCTAGTCTCATTTTATGATCTTACGATTTTTTTTTTTGTATTTAACTTTGACAGTACTCTCTTACGGATGGCTCGTTCGTTGATGATTTTAAGTCGCGATATATATATATATATATATATATAAAGCTAGAAACTTCTTAGCCGTAGCATTTTTATTGAGGCTATGGGAGCGCATTATGATCGATACTCTCCCTGTCAGATAAACCCCACAGAGGATGTACGTGACATCCCGTACATGAAACATGAAAGATGTGTTATGTTCAAACTCCTTTCCAAAGTACAGGGTTCCCTCCTCCCTTGGTCCTCATTCTTACTTTTGATACATCCCGCTTGGGTTTACTGCTTTTGAGAGGAAAGAGATGTATAGTTTAGCCACCCTTCATGTTCCACTTGGATGTTAGGACAGCAACCTTCTCCAATTGGAGGCACCTTCAGGATGTGAGTTATGCTTACTATATTTTCTTCTTCTCACTTGACTTACTGCAGTTAAGATCTAAGGTGGATGCATGGTATCAGTTTCACATGTAAAGGACAGTAGCAGGAGGATAAAGGTCAAGGAATAGAAAGAAAAAAAAATTAGGGTGGGGAGGGGGAAAAAATAAGGTAAAAATGGGGTGGAAGGACGAAGAGTTCGAGGGCACTGGTTAGAGGGGCACGAGTGATCAAGTGGTAGTAACCCTACTCTTGTTGAGCAAGGCTTTCGACAGTATGGTAACACTTGCTACAATCTAGGGGATCACAACAAATGCGCCATTGATTAACTTCAGACCCTTCTTTCATTATAGATCAAACGGTGGATTATTGCATTCAAATGAGGTCTGCGCCGTAGGCTGTGTAGGCTTACCACTAGATCCATCCATGGTTTTGTTGGCCTTGGGCCCCTCCCTTCCATTGAGAACCTTTACCTTTCATGGGCTAGCGCCCATTATTCAATTCCCGGAGCGGGCTTGAGATTTGGAAGCCCATTTTATGCCAGTCCTCATTCCTGGCAGGAGCAGCCTCCTTGGATTTGCTTGGCATAAGTTTTGATCTTAAGCCTTTTTGGGGATCGACGTGATCCAACTTGTGTTATTTTGAATAAAGGTTTTTTCTAAGAAAAAGATCAGTCAGGCGTTATTTTTGACTTCTATTTTCAGCAAGAAGATACTTGTTGAGTGAAAGTGGCCGTAACTAAGTTTATACAGTCGTACATGTCAAATTCTCCTAACAACTCTATCTTTACTCTAATCAAAAAAAATGTCTACTAGGACTTTTGGTTGGAAGCCAAGAAATAATTAGAAGCACTGCACAAATAGCTTGTAACGTCTAGTATCTATCTCTCAAGATAATTAGCCTAGAACATGTGAAATCCTGGAAGGGCTTCCAATTGGAAATTATACCAAACATGACCGCACCTTGAAACTAGAAGAGCTGGGCATCAGAAATCATGTATCTAATTTCTCTAATTATGTTTTGGCTGCAGTTAAAAGCTTCAAGTTGGATCTTCTTATATTAAAGTATAAGCGAAGTTCGTAGGAAAATTTTGACTTAATCTACCTAAAATAGTTTACAAATGTTTTTCCTCATTATTTTTCATATTGAAAGTGACAGCCAAAAATGGCTTCGTAGATGAGCCCTAAATTTTAGAAGGCGTTTTCATAGTAATAAGTTTCCTAGGATAAAACTAGGGTGGTTAATAAATACAATTTATATTAACTCTCACTCAATAATTTTTTATCTTTTTATGTTGAAACTAGAAGCAAAAGGGGGTCCCAGTTAAGAATGTAAATGAATCGGACTCAGTTCGGTTAGACCAATTCCATATCCTATCGATATAAATTTTATAAATATCATATCTAGATAGTACCTATTATTTTCACGGATATAGATACGGATATATCCGTCACGAATATAGATATACTTATAGATATTCGTATCCGTCTAAAAAAATATGAATTAGAGTTTAAAATTGAAGACCAAATTATTTTATGAAATTTTAGATTCTAAAAGTTACGTGAAATACGTCCAAACATAAACAACAACAAACATAATAATTAAAGATGTTATTAAGAAATAAATTCGGATTGGTTACAGGTTCAGATATATGAAAATGAAACGGATATTTTAAAATATCTACATCCAAATTAATACTCGATTATTCGAATATTAACCGACTCGTCACGGATCAGACGACGTAGGTAATCGAATTTGTAGATATTTCTGACATCTCTATCCGTTTTTAACCGCTTTGCCAAACATGTCTTCGATGTGGATGGATCTTCTCTCTCTCTCTCTCCCCGAATGTATTTCAGAGATGGCATTATTCTTATCTTCGGTACAAGTATCGCATACTCACAATTTCCATTCTATTTCTATCTTTCACTATTTCTATCTTTCACTAGGAGTCCGAAACGATAATCCCTTACGAACTTGAGATATGAAACTCCCTTCTACTCGTTACAAAGGACGGATTTGATTCTTAATCTTCTCCTTGAAAAGGAGATCCTTATGTTTAGGCAAAGACCAATTGACACGAGAGGTAGAACTTTCTTTCCATCGAAGAAGTGATCTTTTGATTTCTAGGATCCCACGGTCCATCCTCCTCAGCTGCTTCCAACTGGACCAGCTCCTTATCCTTCAACTTAACGAACCACAATACCCGGATCAAGATTTGTCAGATCAATTTGATCAATGCGGTACAAGATATATTGAATCGTACATGATAGATATTGACACGGTCGATGCGCAACATGCATGCATGCGATTTGAGAGAGTGAGCTTCAACGACAGCGGACTGAGCTTTCTCCAACAGTAGTAGCGGCAAGTTGTGATATGGAGAGATCCTGACTATATATATATATATATATATATATATTATATTGTACTACCAGACTATCGATACGTGCGATTCAAACGGCACGATACATCTTTGACCCAAATAAATAGAGTGGGAGGATAAGTACCGGTTAGCCAACGAAGGGTGAGTGAAGGCGATGGTCTATTAGGTAGCCCTATCCTTTCACAAGCTCGTCAATCATCAATTAGTACCAGTCAAATGAACGCACTTCGCACGTGTGTTTATTTTATTTTTTTAAAATTATAATAATATTTTTAATTATTTTGATCGATTGTAAGAAGAATAAGTGACCAAAAAAAATGAACTAAGTGTTGGAGATATAATTATGAAAAATGTATGTTTATGTTACAATGTACAAATTATGAGACACAGTGTGAAAGGGCAAAGTAATATACAACCTCACATCACATTAAAACAAAAAGGAGGTGGTGATCCCACCGAGGCAAGTTGTGGGCTCAGAAGATGCAAACATGTTTGGTTCCATGTTCACCAAATTCCCCAAGCATATCATATGCATCCCTAGCTAGATCCATCCTACAATCAAAGGAGGTCATTGTATGCCAGTGAAACACAAAACTGCTTGCATAGTTGCATGCTTGCAAAAAAGCACAAACTGTATTAGGATCCCAGATTATAAACAAAATTTAGAAAATTATTATTTTTTCACAGGCACTTATTGTCCACTATGAAAAAATAGTTACCAGCTCGACTTAGATAAATTTTACATAATGGCATCAATATTCTTAATATCGTGCAATCGCTAAGATCAATTTCCCACAATAACTTGCCCTAATCATATGATGGTAGTTTGTAAGTTGGTGGTGAAGGAAGAACCTTAATCCAGTCTTCTTAGCAAGTACTCCACTTGGACTTTGTTAATGGCATTATCCAGTCGCCATAAAATCAAGAAACGATCTGGGTTCAATTCTGTAGACGAGAGGTTTTTCATCTTTTTTCCCATTGATCTCCTGCCCATAAATATTTGCTTTCATATCTACCCTCTCCTTTATAGTTGTTTCCACAATTTCATATGTCAGGAGATGCAGTAAGAGGTCCTTGTCCTGAAAAGAAACAAAACTACACAATTTAAAACGGTGGTGAGGTAACCCAAGTGTTGTTTATCTTCTTTTTTTTCTTTGGTCACAGTTGAGAAGCCATGATCCATCACCAGATGTTACCTGTGCTTTAATTGCAGTTTCGTAGACATCTGTGGAGGCTCAAAATTTTGCCTCTGCAACAATTTGACCATAATGGATTCTCTTTGAAAGTGCCTGCAAAGTGCAACAAGGCATTGAAGAAGACCACATGCTCAATTCGTCATGGTGAAGGAAAGTTGAGTTAGGATAACGGGGGTCATCGCATCGAGGAGGGGAGGGGGGAACCTACAGCACATATTAATTCACTTTAAAATGCACACCTGCAAGCATATTGTGTCATATACAGCAGTTGAGCCACAGTTGCCATCACTCCCATTTTTAACCAATCTGGGAAGAAGGTCATTGAAGTACATCTCCCAGATCTTGTGTATGTTAATAGAATCAGCAATTGGATGCAAAACCTAGACACCATCACAAATACAAGACCAGTTAAAAGCGATAGACTCAAAGGTACGAGTCAGTTTTATAGCAGAGGAACATCAAGGTAGAATAACATAATACCAAAAAATGGAATACCATTTTATGTACACCTAAGATCCACCAAGGTTTTGGGAGAAGACCTTGGTTCTCTTGGAGAGCCATTTTTTCATATTTTAAATCTAGGTTTAGATAAGAAATGAATGACCAAAATGGATCATTTCAAAGGTAAAACGCTAAGATGGATAACAAACATAAGTTGTTTAACAAAAGAATGAAGAGTCAGAAGCATTATGGTACAGCAAATTGAAAGACGTATTCCATTTGACATGAGACATCCTTTTGTGGATTCTTTTAGGGTACATTAAGGCATTCTTTTACAAGGGCAAAAATCAACACTAAGCAAAGGATGGCAGCCCTCCCACAAGTAAATATCTTTATCAGGCCGCAAATTGAATTGAAGTGCAGGAAATATGTTAATCTCAGGGAAAGAGGAATCTCCTCGGTGATACTCCAATACAATTCATGGAGAAAGAAATGCAGCAGCAGATTAGGAGAAGAAATCAAAAGATAAGGGTTGAACAGAGTTTTCAGTCTGTTGGTTTTTATAATTGATACTCCCTTTTTCCTTCTGAGAATCACATGCAGTGAGGAGTCCAATTGAAAACAAGACTGAATCTGGACTAAAATAATCTATAGCTGAGCTGTGTGTCTTGGGGGGGGAGTCTAGTGCATAACATATAACATGTGTAAAGTAAACTTTTAATATCAGTAATGCACATAAACATATAATGTTTACAATTTATGTAGACTTGTCATATATGAAATATTGACAAAAAAAGCCGGTAATCATTTCTAATCCTTTGTCTGGCATAATATTAAATTGCACCCAGTACTCCTACACCCATTGCCCTACACCCAGTACTCCTGCCCATCTCTTCCTAGCTGTTAATGCAGCCGCAAATTCTGCTGATCTCAAATGACACAAGAGGTGGGTCTTAAAATGGAACAAAATCATCTAGTGGCTCGTCCTTCACGCTATTTGATGGGATTTGTGAGGTGAAAGGAACGAAAGAATTTTTAAAGGGGAAGCAAGAGTGGAGAAAAGGATCATTTCCTTTGTTTGTGAGAGTGTATAAGTGAGCTAAACATCTTTGTAAAGTGGAGTCACACAACTCCTCACTTTTCCTTTTGTTGGTGGGCAGTGGGGGCGTGCCATACTATGATTTTTTTGCTGGGAATGATGTGAAACAATCTCGAGTCTGGGAATTTCCTTTTCTTATATTTGGATTGATATAAAATACTTGAATTCCATCTTATAAAAAATAGTTGTAAGATTGAGAAACATGTTATTAAAAACAGTTGTATTAGTTAAAATCACATAAAATTATATTAAACTGCATAGCTTATGAAATTTCAAACAACATGAAATTGTTAAAACCATATAGTGGTTTACGTCTGTATGCAGGAGAGACGTAAACTGAAAACCACAAAGTATATTAAACTGCATACCTTATAAAATTTCAGACAACATAAAATTGTTAAAATGACATAACAATTTTGGTCTGTATGCATGAGAGAGGGAGGAACCGGTAAACCGCAGGGCAGGATTTGTATTTCTCTCTACGGGCATATGATTATCTGATTAACAACTTTAGTCTAGAAAGAAATAGTGGCTTCTGCAGTTGGTAGTTGTAAGTGTCACTGATGAAAATAAATTAGAAGCTGCAATATCTATCCACTATAATAGAAGAAAACACTTTCATCATACTTGTCCCATGCATTGATCTGAAGTTAGTCTCTAGATCCAATGAAGGATTCAAAATTTGGCTACGTTTTTTGATCTACTGAACTACTTGGATAAAGTTGTGATAATTGAGGGCATGTTAGAAGAGAAACAAAGTCGAAGTGGTAAAACCTTGGTTGCAGTTTAAGCTCATACAATTAGGAAACAACTTTTAAAAAGTTTTAGTTTTCCATATTTCAGAAAAGAAGTCTAGACAAAGAAGAAAAGTTTGGCAGAAAGATAATGCCTTTCCTAGAGAGCAATCACGAGCCAAAGTGTGAACAAAACACAGCCTCGTAGTGCGAGAAAAGATGTTGTTAGATTATTCTTCTCAGAAGGTTTGTTTCTCTGTACAGGACTCAAGAAACAACAATTGAAGCTTCTGAGATTGGCTCATTTGAAGGTTAGTATGGGAAAGCCAAAACAAAAGTAAAACGGTGGCAAAATCTTTACAACGTTAGCACACAAGAGTTCTGTATCCTGATTAGATGCAAGTCCAAATAAAGCAGGAACCCAACATGACTACTATTTTTTTCGATACTGTTTCATAGTTATCAGATCTTCTCTGTGCAACTTTAATCTCCTAAAGCATGGATGAAAAAATACATTTCTTTGTTTTACTTTTTTTTCCGGAAGACTGATGCAATCAGAAAAGCCAAAATGCAGAATTCCTTCCATGTATTCACAGTAATCTTGAAAGTGTTGGAACTGTGTAGGAAATAGGAGATTTGCATGTCATCACATTGACTCGGTAGATGACAAGTGATTCTACATTAAAATAAAGATATGAAGGATCTCTTGCCATCTAAAATTCTCCAATAGAGGATAAAGAAATGTTCTCGTAATGGATATTTTGCAGATCGATAATTCTCCAATAGAGGATTATACAAACTATGATAATCAACCAGTTGAGTCACTTGGTCAACAATTCTACCAGCTAACGAAGTTTATTGAACATGAGGATGAATTGCGTGAGGTTCTATTTAATGGAAACATCATAATGGATCAAGTAGTGATAATGACAGCTAGCATTCATTTGTTGTTGAGGACGTCAATCAAAATCAAGGCCTAAAGAGCATAAACTGTGAAATAATATGTCTATATAAAACTTCTCCTGCCCTAGCTCGAAGTTGCATCGACATTCCATGGTTCTCACACGACAAGACTACAGAAAACGTACAAAAATAAAAATAAAAGAAAAATAAAATACTAACCTGGTTTCCACCAGAAAAATTTAAAGATTTGTACGTGTTTTTCTGCTACCGTAGAACTGCCAACGTGACTTCTGCTACCGTAAAACTTCTCTCTCTGACAGCGTAATTTCTGCTACAGAAAAATTACTCCCTTTCTTCTCTATGTTTTTAACAAACAACGGTGATAAGTCAGTCCTTGAGGTATTTCCCCAAAAAGAAAATAAAAGGAAAATTTTAAAAAGTGACTTACCTTCAACCAGTGTTAAAAGATACAAAGACAAGGAGGAGGATGGAGTCGAGGGCGCCTTATATAGAAGTAGAAAATCTCAATTTGAACTCTGACATCAAACTAGCCGCCATAAAAAATAAATAAAAATTTAAAAATAAAATGATATTATGTCATAAAATTGAACTTGATCAAACTTTGTCGATTTATTTATCATATTATTTTTTTAAAATTTAAAAATAAAAATATTTGAAGACAAACATGAAAGTTAACTTAATTTTTAAAGTTGACTCAAAGATCAAAAAATTCTGTAGAATTGTGTAGACCCAGATACAAGATAACGTGAATCTTTGGAACTGAGTAGAACTCCCCACGAACACTGATCAGAAAATTGAGGGGGAAAAATCAAAAAGATGCGAACTTTACAAGAGAAACATGCAGAAAAATGATGGGGAGATACACAGAAAAGAGGCCAAACACATGTTTAGGTAGAAAATTTGTGTTGAACCAGATGGGGAGATCAATTTTAAACCTTAATTCGATCTTCGAGGAGATCTCCTACATTCCAAATGTTCCCCTATTTTCAGTAGCTTTATAATGATTGGAATTTTAATTCATTTGTGTCGAGATCCTGATCCAACTGTAAATGATAAAAGATAAAGGCATACTCTTTGAACGAGAATTGAACAAATGACAACATAAATAAGGTGATCGAAATAAAACAATCGCAGCTAGACCTTGCACAAAAATTCATCTATGCCCAATAAAAATTCCAAAATGATAAATTAGTCTGTAAAAAATTAACCTCCGATAAACCTAGATCTAGATCAATAAAGATCATTCTTTTTTCCAACGTGCCTAATATTTTAGCCTAGGTGGCTCTAGTGGCCCTCATGTCTCGATGTCGAATCTTAAACTCGAAAACAGAAAGAGAGATCTGTTGATTTGTTTTCTTAATTAGATTAGCTTCCTATCCCGCCCCCTTTTTAAATATATACATGCATAAACATGTGAATCAAAGACAAGGGGATGAAAGGATGAAATACTAACCGTGATCGCCACCAAGGATTAACAACGCCGCAAGGATGAAGAAAGGAGTGCAACGGCGCTGTATACCTTGGAAAGAAAACTTGATCGCGCTTGAAACGGGGTGCGGGGAACTTGTGGATTCACACCTCCTCTCCTTCCAGCCGGCTAGAGGAAGAGGGCCTCACGTTGTATTCATGCTCTCCTGCAAAACAAGATCAAACAAGGACAAAAAACCCATTAGAACATGCATGTGTAGTATCAATCCCGCAGTGATAAAATAGGGGTAGAAATTGAGGGAAAACTCACCGGGGGAGGTTTTTAACCCCTATGGAAGGGTGGAAAAGATAGGTGTGTGTGTTGTGCATGCATGAGATTTGAAATCATGAGATTTGATTGAGAGAATAGAGAGAAAACGATGATGCAAAACGGAGAAAAACGCATGTGTAGCAGAAAGTGCAGAAAACTGTGATGATTTGTGATTTTGAGGAGATTAGAACTAAGAGTGAAGATCATGAAATCAAGTCCAGAAGGATGAAATTGAAAGCCAATACTTCCCTCTCAAGATGGGGTCGAAGTTGTGAGTCGACGGTGCAGCATGGCTTCGCCCCACGTCCGGAAAGAGCCCCCCGTCGCGACTGCGAACTGGGCAGTTTTTATAGAGTTTTGCAAGAAAGCCTCATCTTCTTATCACGACTCCCGGAGATAGAGTCCAAGATAAATCGAGTTCTCTGGATCAAACTCGAGATAATACTAAGGACAAGAGATAGGAACAAACGGGGATCAATTCAGAGGAGGATTCTAGAAGATATGTCTTTTGGAAGGCAGCCCCGGAGCCTTATCTGCAGAGTTTGAGTTGAACTAGGAAACATAAATCCTGATCTTGCGACCCAGATCCCAAGAGATATTGCCAATGAAAATTTGATTCCTATGAACCGAATTCAAGATAATACCAAGGGCTAGAAGCAGGAAAAAAACGGGGATCAATTTGGATAAGAAGTCAAGAAGTTATGGACTCTTCAAGAGGGCCACGGCGCACAGAAACGGAGCAGAGTCCAGCACGAATTGGACTCTCTGGTGCAAGTAACGGTCTATCATAGGACCGTCAGAGTGATGTAACGGACTAGGGTAGGTCCGTCACACTCTGGAGGTCGAACGAGACGTTTTCGGATGAGATTGGATGTAACGCACCTAAACAGGGCCGTCACTTGGTCTAACGGTCAAGGATAGGACCGCCACACTCTAGGGGTTGAACCGGGCTGTTTTGGGCAAGTTTTGGTGTGACGGTCTATCGTAGGACCGTCACACTGAAGTAACGGTCTTCACTGGGCCGTCACTTCAATGAAGTAACGCACCTGCAAATGACCTTCACATCGATGAAGGCAGATTCTGGGCAGACTGCGCGCGACTTTAGAAATCGAAGCGTATCTCTCAAACGGTGGAGAATTAGACAAAGTGGTAAACATAGAAGTTGTAGATAACTGAGAGAGGAACAACTTTTATGAAGAAAGAAATGTGAGAAAATGATTGTAAGAGGGTGAAAATGGGGCTGGAAGAGAGATGAAAATTCTGGAATGTAGGTGAACAGCACGGCATGCCAGAAAAATGCGAATAGCTCACAATCGGGGCAGAACCGGCCAACAGTGTAGAAGAAGAAATTGTAGATCTTTGAAAGAGGAACAACTTTGATGAAGATAACTTTTTGAAAGAGGGAATGGAAGAGGGTGAAAAAGAACCACTTTCAGGACTGCGCAGTGAGAGAGAGCCGATTACTTGGGGGAAGCCGGCCTAAATGGGCCGAAAGTCGACTTGGAAGCTGGAATTTGATAAGATAAGCTCCAGGGCTCTAAGAAATCATGATCTCCAAGGCTCAAAGGGTATGGAATGGTAAAAATGGGCTTGAAATCCATCCAAGAAGCTCCAAAACAATGGCTAATTCGGGACATCAAAAATGATGAATAAGATAAACGACGCAACTTGTGGGCTAAAACGGGTGTCAACAGATGCCCCTCCTTGATGTCCGCTTTGTAAGGGAACGGGCGAAAGCGACGTGGAGGCAAAATGGAAAGGAGGTGGAGTGAAAGCGACAGCGACGTGAAATGGAGATGAAGCGGAGATGAAGCGGAGAGAACTGATAAGCGGGCATCAAGGCCAAAAAAGACACCCGTTACAACCAACAAGCGACAGGAATTCTCCCGAAAACGCCGAACTAACCACCTGAAATGATTGACAAGGATGAGACATGTCTGGAGAACTAAACTAAAGGAGGAAAAGGAAACACGACCAGCCTCATCGGGGACACAATCCACGGACAATGAGTGGGTCGGAAGGAACACAGCATAAGAGCTGGAAAGGAGAGATAAGACTGAGATAAAATCCAGACAGGAATCACACTGGCCAATTAGACCAAGCGGCAAGATCAGAGAAATCGTTCAAATTCGGAGTGGAATGAAGAATCTCTTATCCAAGAGAACTGAGTGCAATCAACCATTGCTGAGGAGAAATCCTTGAATGGATCACGAGACATGAATGCTCAAAATGACATGATGCATGCTGGGCTAAAATAAAGAAATCATTAAAACGAATGCAAAGAAAGATAAAATAGAAAGTACTCAAGGATAATATTGCTAGACTGAGCCAAGACGGGGTCAAGAGTCTTCTGCAACCACGGCGTGCGAGACAGAGTCCATCGTCCCCCACCCGACTCAACCGAGCGGCCTATCCAACGATTAACCATATGCTCTTAGATCATCATCGTTTTTGTTAAAGGGGAACATCAGATCCCAGAACACACGGGCAACCATCCGGTCCTTGAGAGTCTATAATAACGTAGATACCATATAGTAATGCAACAATGAGCAAGGATAGAGAGCCATACCTGACTTACCTGCCAAGCGAAGCGGCATTCTTTTGCATTTTTGATTTTTGATTTTTTATGGATTTTCAAATAAGACAACAATATGAATGACCATGATGTGAACATGAACGAATATGAACGAGCATGACATGATAAGAGAAATATGAACAAAATATGTCACAACATAACATAACGAAGATGGATGAAACATAACAAACAAACAAACGGCAAGTATACATGCGACTAAAGGCACGGTGGGACAAGACAACACGCACACAGCGGGACAGCACACATGGTGGTATAAGGACATGGTGGGACAAAGACACGTGGGATGACAATACCACGGAGGACAAAGACACGTGTGATGAATGACACGGTGGGATAGGGACACGTGTGACGAATGACACGACGGGACAAAAGACACGGAGGACTATAGACATGATAAAGATAATAAACATATTCTTCAATCAAAGCCCAAGATCAGATGAAGCGGAACCGCCAGGTTCAAGATCATGAGATATTGCCCACTCATGGAGACATGATTAAGCAGATAAGCAAAAGCTGAGAAAGTCGTGAGCTTCAGAAGAGATATTGAAGAGATGAGAACAGATCGAAGAATATGAGCATGAGACAGAGCGAATGATAGAGCAAGGAAAGCTTGAACCTGCAACCTGCAGCCTGCACACTTAGCAAACAGATTACGTATATGTCCTCAAGATAAAATAAAAGGAACAAAAGAGAAGTATTTTTGGATTTTTGTATTTCTGATTTTTTTTTTACCATATTCAAATTTTTGGGATTTTTTGACATATTTGATTTTTTTTGGAATTTTGACATATTTGATTTTTTTTAGAATTTTGACATATTTGATTTTTTTGGAATTTTGATAATATTTCATTTTTTTAGATTTTGATAATATTTCATTTTTTTTAGATTTTGATAAAGCAATCTGCAGCATCCAAAGACAAGTTCGAACTACCGGCTAGGGATCGTCGTTCCTACCCCTTTCATTAAAAACTTCCCTTAAGTAGGGCGTGCATGTGAGGGTGGCTTACCATAACCAACCGCTCTAAAGAACGGTGCCCCTACTAAGGCCATACCCGGGATACAACCCAGCCTAAGAGGGAGATAGAAGAAAATTGGAGGCAAGCTTTATGCAGGATGGGAGACATCAGGATTTGAATTCCTTCCAGGGCACCACCCCTCAAAGAGTAGGTCTGTTGTGCTGGGGCTTTGTGTCTTTGATTTTGAGACCCATATTTATCAGGCATGCATGCGACCAGGCTCATGACGTCCCGCAGGGACTTCTGCCACTCTTGCCATGCCTTTGATTCATAATTTTGCATTATTCATTTCTCATTGATTTTTGACAGCCCTTGTTGGCTAGATATTGCATGAAAGCTCACTTTCGAGGGTCAAGACTACCCCTATTTGAGACCTCTCTCGTATTAGGGAGCGCCTAGGTTGGTCATCTTATCCATCAACCTCTTGCCCCTGCACTTGGCCGAGTAGAGAAAAGAAAAAGACCTTTGTGCATACCCAAGGTATGGCCAAAGCAGCAACGGTGTGCACTAGAGAGATCGGCTATGGCTTGCCGTGAAGTGTGTGAAAAACCCATGCTCAAAGGTCACCCTCAACGATCGGGGAAAGAACTAGACTCCCAGCGCGGAGCTATCATTGGCCTAAGGATGCTGCAGAAGCGAACTCATTTTAAATGAACTAAGCAAATTTCTAAAAGCCACTTAACCATGTTGAGGAATAGCGTTATAACCATGTGCAGAAACAATAGAAATAATAGAAATGAAAGCATGTTTCTTTGCTCAAAATAAAAATACCTTTGCAAATCCATGGCGTGAAAATCGGCATCCTGAAGTGATCTCGATCATCGAGCTTTAAGGAGCGCGAGTAGCTTTGTATTCCTTGCTTGTCAGGACGAAAGGGAGAGGATAGCAAAGGATCAAAGATTCCTCTACACAGAGGAGCGATAGACACCAAACTAGACGAAGGAGGAATAAAAAAGGAAGAGAGATGAGGGCTAGAACTCCCTCGTTAAGGCACTGAGGCCCTGATAACAAGGAACCAGATACAGAATAAACCAAATTAGCTGAGATCAAGGCGGACTAAATCCTTGAAAACAACAAGAGAAAGGGCGAAGACCCCGTAAGGGTGAAGAGGAAAGAGTAGAAAGATGATAAGAAGAATCATCCGACGTGGTCGGAGAAGAGGGACGAGAATCATCCGACAGTGCCAGAGAAGGAGAATGGGAGACATCCGTCAAGGTCGGGGAATAAGAAGAACCCGGAGATACCGGAGGGTGAAGAATCAGAGGCAACACCTGGAAGTCTCGGGGAAGAATAATCAGGTGATGTCCCGAGATTAGGATGGAATGATGACATAGGCCAGGGCCTAGAATCGTGAGAGGAGGGAAAATCTGGAGGATCCGGGGAAAAAAGAGAGGAATGGGGACGCATGGACCTATGGAAGGAGGAGAAAATGATGGAGATAGGATCAGATGGAGGAAGATACACCACCCAAGGGTGGGAACTGAGTAGAAGGAAGGATGAATGAAAAGAAAAGGAGGAAGAGGTGGACCCCTGAATGCACAACCGATAGCCATTGAGTTTACGTCGCCGCCTCTTCTTGGCAGAAATTTCTTGAAAATGGACCCACCTGGTGCGGGCTAGGACCTTCGGCCTTCTCAATCTGTAATACTTTCTCAAATAATGGGCCCATCTGCAGATGGCCTGGCCCGGCTGTGAACATGCAACTTCATGAGGGCGGCCCCTAGACGCCAAGTGCTAACAACAGTAGATGGACATTCTTGAACAACTAACTCCTCATAATGTTGAATATCATAAAACCATGGAGTCGTGTTACTTGGCACAAGTAGCATGAGATTCGGCAACTCCACTCGGAACTCAGTCTTGAAGCACAACTCCCTTGGTAAAAGAGACGGGTGAAGCTGAGGGAGAGTAATACACGGCGTTGACATGGCCGGTTTGCTAATAAACTGAGGAAGATTGCATAACAAGTGCAGAATATCCTTGGAAAGTGTAGAAGATACAACCAATTGCCCCTTGAACATAGAATCCATAATCTGCTTGGCGGCCGTATGCATTAGCAAAACACGGGTAAAGAACCCTTCTTGGCTTGTCATCTGAATAGCAATAGAGCGAGGAGAAAGAATAGCATCAATGGTGAACTCTCCGGCGAGCAAGGAGATTGCCACCAGCCTCGCTCGGGAAGAAATTGGCGTCAACTCAAGGGAACTCTTCTTAGCAACTCTCATCTTTGAAAGTAGAGGCAGATCATCCCCAAAATAACCAGGGACGAGGACACGAACCGGCATCCGACAGATAAAATCTTGAATCTTGAAATGCACGGCCGGCACTGAATCATCCTGACTTGACTTATTGTCTCCCTGGAGATTAGACCCGAGGGGCACCAAAGGAAGCGCACACCCGCTCCGTGGGGTGGTAGTGGTTGGAGAAGTAAAGGGAATATGTTTGGGTGGTACGTGTGAAGGTTTGGAAGGCATGGAGGCTCCAACGGGAGTGGTGATGGAAAGTGAAGGCGCAGGCGATGTGCTGATGATAGGCTCGGGTGGCGATAAAGGCGACGGCGAAGGCGTGGCTGAGGGTAGAGATAAAGGAGAAGGTTTGGCTTGCTCAGGCTCGGGCAAAGGTGATGGCGGAGATGGTGGAGATGGAGGTGGTGATGGAAGCACTGGTGGTTGAGATGGAGATGATGGTGATGGCAATGGAGATGGTGAGGATAGTGATGAAGGTGATGGGGGTAGTGGACATGGAGGTGGAGAGGGTGAAGAGGGAGGTTGTGGTGTCCACCGTCGACGTGTCAACATAACGCGTCGAGCGGTGTTAGGAATAGGAGTAGTGGTAGTGGTGGCGGGAGAAGAAGGGGAGGCACTAGCCTGAGTAGAGGCTTGGGTTTGTGGTGGCGATGGAGCCGGGGTAAGAGATGGTGGAGGTAACGGAGTAGGTGATGGAGCGAGTGTAGCACTAGACGAGGAATCACAAGGGTGCCCCTGGCCTTGAAGTAAGGGAGACGGCTGCCCCGGCGGCACTTCTTGCTGCTGCTGCTTGTTGCAAAGATGTAAAATGACTTTGTAAATAGCGGCCCAGTCAATCCTTTTCTTAGCTTCCAGATCATAAACATAATCCCGGAACTCAGGACAATCCTCAACCAAATGCCCCGGCTGGCGGTGAAAATCACAGAACTGAAGCATATCCCCGACTGCGGGTCGGCAAGGCACAACCGGAGAGAGCGGCAACGCATGAGTGGCCATCAAAGCCAGAAATATATCGGTGAAACACTCTGGCAACGGAAGATGAGGAGCCTGCTTCGGGCAAGGTGGATTCCGAGGGATATGTAATGGTGGAGAAGGTTGTGGAGTCGGAAGTGGGGGTTGCGTAGGCAGGAGTGCGTGGCTAGTGGTGGAGGGCTTTGGTGATGGCATGTGTGGAATAGGATGAGGGGGTATGTAGACGGCATCTACTTGCTCGGGATGTGGTGTTCCCTTGACCGGAAGTGGAGATGGAGACGGGTATGTGGATGCGGGAGGCTGACTCATGGAAGGTTGATATGCGGAGGCGTATGGGTACGTAGAGGCGGGAGGTTGGTGGAGACTCGAGGAGGGATATGTGGCAGAAGGCTGACTCATGACCGGCTGACTCATGGGAGTGTAGGGTTGGCACGTGGAGGGTGAAGGTTGATATGTGGAGGTGGATGGTGGAGACTTGAGGTCAAGGGAATCTTGGATTTGTTGGCGAATGAAGCGGGCTCGGCTGTATAATTGTTGCCAGGAGGTGATGTCGTTGAGGGCTAAGATGAAGCGGTACTCGGGCGTTGCATTGGATATCAGCATCTTGATTTGTTCTGTCACGCCCCGAACAAGGCGGAAGTATCGGGACGTACAGTTAGGGACACGCTAGCAAGAGAGGGAACTAAATCTAAAATGATACACAAGTGCTACAAGATGGAATACTAAATGATCATTAACAAACCACAACTGATACAATAACCTCAAGTTTAACTTAATACAACTGGAATAATCAACCACTAAAACTCAATGACATAACTGAAACTAAATGCTCTCCAAAACACCACTAGAACTGATACACTCAAGACATCACTCCAGCCCTTCCCCATCGGTAAGCGCGTCACCTGAAAAGCCTGGAAAGGGGAAAAACACAACTATGAGCTGACGCCCAGTAGGAAATAACAGACGGGTATAAGTGATTAACAGTTTAATTACATTTTAAAATGTCATGCTACAAATGATAAAACAATATAAAGATAACGATAATATCACGAAACGGAATTTAAAGATCTTGCAAGGTCAAGAAATATAATGAATAGAATGGTAAGACAAGAATTTACTACAGGAGATAACGATAAGAAGTTGGCCATATCAAGTCAATTCTAGTCATGTCAAGCACGCATGTATTTTCATTTCCACGTCCAAGTAATCAACAAGTAGAGTAACCACAAGTAGAGTATAGAACAGTAAAGAGTGGAAAGTGAAACGTAGTAGCGAGTAATATAGAGAGTAGTGGAGAGAGTAGTGAGTAGTGGACAGTCCTAGATTTAACACATGTCAAGTACTGGTGCCAAATGCCACACCTAGTCATTCACCTCCCCGGGGGTACACGTAGTGTTCGGGCGCTCTTCCCAGGACCAGACCGAGCCCTTATTTGTTTGCCAGGCATTGATTTCTTTTGGATCAAAGATCCCACGAATCTAGACTTCACAGTTTATGGCCAGAATTCCAAGGTTTAAGCTAAGTAGCAATAACAACATCAAGTAGGAAAGAGATTCATTTCCAGAATTCCAAGGTAAGTATAATTATCAAGGAGATTGAAATCAAGTCACAACAAGAGTTAATCATGTTGCGCTACTGTAAAACAGCAGCAATCAAACAAGCTAATCAACATATTAATCCTAATCACCAAGTTAAGATATCATGCTTAACCATTATCATTTGTATTAGCCAAAGTGCCAACAAGCTAGAACAAGTTATCAAGGTAAAGAACAAGCTCTCACAGGAGTGAAAAAGAATGCATTAACAGAGATTTAGTTACACCATTAATCATTAATTAAGTGAGTTTCTATTTAATCTTGTATGCATTGAAATGAAGATGGTAAACGGTGCGTTTTTATGCTAAGTTTGCATGTAGGAACCAATCCAAATTTGAAATCAAGAGGGGTACATGAATAGATCAAAAGTTCTTCAAACATATAATTTCAATGGGTCTAAGTTAAATGGGTTGATTCCCCATTGATTCGGATCCATTTTCGGTTCGAAAAACGAAGAAAACGGGTTTTCTGGTGTACGGGTCGACCCTTGGGGTCGACCCCTGCAAAACGGGGTTCTGGAACTGCATGGGTCGACCCCTGGGGTCGACCCTCGCGTCTGGGCCGAATGGGTCGACCCCAGGGGTCGACCCTCGGGCTGCCTGGATAGCCAGGTGCATGGGTCGACCCCTGGGGTCGACCCCTGCAAGAACAGCAACGGCTGTTGCTTCCGGAAAACGTGAAATCTCACCCAAATGGGGTCCAAATGAGTTGAAATTAAAACCATATGATCTAGGAATGTTAATGGACATTCTAGGGTCATAAAACTACAATTTGGAAACACTAATTTCATCAGAAATCACAAGAATCACAACCTATTCTATGAAGAACACAAGTAGACCTAGTTCAGGACATACCTCCACTAAATTGACAAATACTCTCGATATACAAAACCAAATTTAGGGATTTTGGTGTCAAAAGAAAGCTAACTCGATCATGAATCCAACCATATACTATATGCTACATTAAGATCAAGTTATATGACTCAAAATGAGCCCGTAATCAAGCTCTGGCTTAAGGAATTCTATATGAAACATGTTCTAGATATATTTTTACAAAACTTCGAAATTCATGATGCATGCTCAATGGAATTTGGGGCTTTCTAAGTTAAATGAAAGATAATAACATGCTGATTACTTCATGTGAACTAATTAAAGTTTGGTTGTTAGATCCTACCTCAAATCGGAGAGAGAAAACTCGAACCCTAGGATGAAGAACACTTGGACAGCACCTCACCAAAAGCTCGATTTCTCCACGGATACCTAATGAAAATTGGGGCTTTTGCCACCAATGGATAGAGCTCGATGAGAGGAACAATTTGCTATACTTATGATCAAGATTTGGTTGAGAATTCCTACCTCAATCGATGGATCAAAGAAGGATGAAGAGAAGCCAACGGCCTACTGACCGACCTCCACAAATCGAACTAGATCTCCTCAGATCCGAAATTTCAGCGAACCCCACAGCAGCCAAATGAAAGAAGACTCGTAGGGCTTCATTTTGATAGCTCATAGAGCTTCTGGAGCCTTCGGAATTGGGAGTATTCGCTGCTGCAAGCCGCGTGTTTAGAAACGGCGCCGAAATCCTAGACTTGACCAAACTATGTCGGCAGCACGTTTTGGGGCTAAGTTTACCTCAAATTGATTGAGGGTAAATGTTCCTTACATTGTGGCCTTTCATTTGCCCCTGATTTCAGATCATTTGGTTGAGTAATCATGTCGAATTTCGCGTTTTAATCTAAGGGTTAGGTATGAGTCAAAAGTGTGCACATTTGGGTTTGAATTCTAAATAGATCTTACCACGGATTTACCATGGCTTAAAGCCAGAAGGAAAAGTTGTTATCTACATCAATATTAATCTATTTACTATTTTTACAGATTTTTCTGAGGTAGTCGAATTATTACTTATACTATTCCGTAATTAATTAAATATTAAGTTCGGAAGACTAAGTTCACTAATTCCGGCGTAATAAATGATTTTCTTAGGCTTAAATGTAGAAGACAAAGTTGCTAAACAAAATTAGTTCTACAAGATGTGATTTTTGGGGATTTTTATAAAATAGTTGAAAAATGACTTATTCTATTAATTAATTAATTAATCTAATTAATTTGGATAATTCTCATTAATTCGAATAACTTCAAATAAATTCCAAATAATTACAAATAACTTTCTAAATAAATTTCTAAAGAATTTGGGGTCTTACACCCTCCCCTACTTAAAGGAATTTGGTCCTCCAAATTCACTGCACTAAAACTGAGAGTAGAAAAAGATCGCTCACCTAGAATAGATCGGGATACCGCTTTCGCATAGTCTCTTCAGATTCCCATGTAGCTTCTTCGGTCCCACGCCGACTCCACTGAATCTTGACCATCGGTATCGAACGATTCCGGAGTTGTTGTTGCTTCCGGTCCAGAATCTTGACAGGTCTTTCCTCATAGGTCAAATCTTCCTTCAGTTCAAAATCCACCTGCTGAATGATATGAGTGGGATCGTACACATATTTCCGTAACATAGACACATGGAAAACATTGTGTACGCCAGACAAATGCGGTGGTAAAGCCAGTCTATATGCCACCTCTCCCACTCTATCTAGAATCTCGAATGGACCAATGTACCTCGGACTCAGCTTGCCATGAATGCCAAATCTTCGGATCCCTCTCGTCGGAGAGACCTTTAAGAACACATGCTCGCCAACCTGAAATTCCAATGCTCTCCTTCTGTTGTCGGCATAACTCTTCTGTCTTGACTGGGCTACTTGTAACCGGTCTCGGATAACACGGATGTTCTGTGATGATTCCGAAACAAGATCTGGTCCAAGCCACTGTTTCTCACCTACCTCGTCCCAACACAACGGGGAACGACAACTTCTACCATATAGTGCTTCAAAAGGAGCCATCTGAATACTAGACTGATAGCTGTTATTGTAGGCAAATTCAATTAATGCCAAATGCTCACTCCAATTACCACCGAAATCAATCATGCAAGCTCGCAACATATCTTCCACTATCTGATTGGTTCTTTCAGTCTGTCCATCTGTCTGTGGATGAAAAGCAGTACTGAAATTCAGACGAGTACCCAAAGACTCTTGCAGTCCCTTCCAGAAATGTGAAGTAAATCTGGGGTCTCGATCAGATACTATATTCACTGGAATACCATGCAATCTCACCACTTCCTTTATATACAAAGCAGCCAATACATCAATCGTCCACTTGGACTTAATTGGTAAGAAATGAGCCGACTTTGTCAAACGATCGACAATCACCCATATCGCATCAAATCCACCACGAGTCCTAGGTAGACCCATAATGAAATCCATGCCAATGCTTTCCCACTTCCATTGGGGTATGTCGAGTGGTTTCAATTTCCCTGCTGGTCTGAAATGTTCGGCCTTAACTTGCTGACATACCAAACATCTGCTCACAAAATCTGCAACTTCTCTTTTCATATTCGACCACCAAAAGGACCTTTTCAAATCTCGGTACATCTTAGTGCCTCCAGGATGAATGGTATATCTGGATCTATGAGCTTCCTCAAGAATTTTGTTCTTTATTGTAGCCTCATCCGGAACACAAGTTCTGCCTTTAAATAATAATCTACCATCATCGGCCAACATGAAGTCAGGTCTACTGCTCAAGTTTCCCTTGATCTCTACTAACTCGGGATCATTATCTTGCAAGGACTTGATCTCTATCAATAATTCAGGTTTAAGTTGAATCTGAGCAATCAAGATCCGATCGTTGTCAATATTGAGATCCAGACTAGATAATTGTTCCAACAATCTCCATTCTTGTAACATGAGACTTGACAGTCTAGCTACCGGCTTCCGGCTTAATGCATCTGCCACAACATTACCTTTGCCAGGATGATACTCAATCGAGAAGTCGAAGTCTTTCAAGTACTCCAACCATCTCCGCTGCCTCATGTTGAGTTCCTTTTGAGAAAATAAATACTTCAAACTCTTATGATCCGAAAACACTGTAAAGGTTTCTCCATACAAGTAATGCCTCCATATCTTCAAAGCAAACACGACTGCAGCAAGTTCCAAATCATGAACAGGATAATTATCTTCGTGCTTCCTCAACTGCCTAGAGGAATAGGCAATCACCTTCCCATGCTGCATGAGTACACAGCCTAAGCCAATACCTGAAGCATCAGTATAAACAACAAATCCTCCTTCACCAGAAGGTAAAGCCAAAACAGGTGCAGTAGTCAAACACTCCTTCAGAGTCTGAAAGCTTCGCTGACAATCATCTGACCAATCAAACTTATTCTCCTTGCGGGTTAATCTTGTCATAGGTACTGCAATCTTGGAGAAATCTTGAATAAATCTTCGGTAATAGCCTGCCAGGCCTAGGAAACTTCTAACTTCAGTTGCACTAGTAGGCTGTTCCCAATTCTTCACTGCCTCAATCTTCGAAGGATCAACAGAAATACCTTCCTTGGTGATAATATGTCCGAGAAAGGACACTTCTTGTAGCCAGAACTCACACTTACTGAACTTAGCATATAGCTGATGATCTTTCAACAGTTGCAATGCCATTCTCAGATGCTCAGCATGCTCCTCCTCATTCTTAGAATAAATCAGGATGTCATCAATAAAGACTACGACCCATTGATCAAGATAGGGCCGAAATATGTCGTTCATCAACTGCATGAAAGCTGCTGGAGCATTCGTTAGACCAAAAGGCATAACGACAAATTCAAAATGACCATACCTGCTGCGGAAAGCCGTTTTATAAATATCCTCTTCCTTAATCCGCAACTGGTGATATCCAGATCGAAGATCGATCTTAGAAAAATATTGAGCTCCCGCTATCTGGTCAAATAACTCGTCAATCCTCGGCAAGGGATATTTGTTCTTGACAGTCTGCTGGTTTATTTGCCGATAATCAATGCACAACCTCATCGAACCATCTTTCTTCCTGACGAATAACACAGGGGCTCCCCACGGAGAAGTACTAGGACGAATAAAACCCTTCTCGAGTAACTCCATCAGTTGCTGCTTCAGTTCCCTTAGTTCCGCAGGAGACATACGATAAGGAGCCTTAGAAATAGGAGCTGTGCCAGGAATAAGATCAATAGAAAAGATAACTTCCCGCTCAGGCGGAAGTCCTGGTAGTTCTTCTGGAAAGACATCAGGAAAATCTCGGACAACAGGAATGTCCTTGATCTCCATCTGCTGCTCAGGAGTTGCACAAACAAAGGCTAGAAAAGCCTCACACCCATGCCTCAAAAGCTTATCAGCTCGAAGAGCCGAGATGAGCGGTACAGAGTTATGGTGCTTGACTCCCGTAAAAGATAAACCAGAATGTCCAGTAAAAGTCACTGAGCTAGAACTACAGTGAACATTGGCCTCATACTTGGCCAACCAGTCTGCTCCTAGGATTACATCATAATCCTTCATATCCATGCAGACCAAATCTGCTGGAAAGTTCTGTTCACCAATCATAACCTTACTAGAAGGATAGAAATACTGGATTGTTGATCTAGTGCCAATAGGGGTTGAAATCTCTAACGGAGTATTCATCAAAACAGGTTCCACAGCTAATGACTTAGCAAATCTCCGTGAAATAAAAGAATGTGTTGCACCAGTATCAAAGAGAGCAAAAGCGGGCTTATCGATTATAGTAAGGGTACCTTCGACGAGTCCGCCATCATCAGAAATCCCAGTTTCATCTGCATGTAAAGCTTGAAGCTTGCCTTGTGGTTTCTTGAAGACTAGAGGTTTTGCCGGTGTAGCTTGCTCCGATATGAGAGGGCAATTGGGGATACGGTGCTCCTTGCTTCCACACCGCAAACATGCGCCTTGCTTGCGCCAGCACTCCTCTATCTTGTGACCCGGACGATCACAATAGTTGCACACGCCCTTGAATGGAACAATAGGGCCAGGCTTCTTGTCTTCATGCCTCGGCATCTTGCCTTTCCACGATCCGGACCCGCTCCACGAACCAGGTCCACTAATAGGCCTCTTCTTGGTATACCCGGGTTTGACACTCCCGGAACCCGTAGGTAATTCTTTCTTGGTGCCTTTCCCACGGATTCTCTCCGTCATCTCAAGAGTATCCTCTAGAACTTGTGCTTTCCTTACCATCTCGGAATAAGTGGAAATCTCCATCGGTGCCAACTGGTTGATATAATGAAGCTTCAATCCATTGAGAAAGCGCTTCGCCTTCATCTTCTCGGTGGAAATGAGATGTGTAGCATATCGAGAAAGCCGTGCAAATTGAGCCTCATACTCTGCCACGGACAAACCTCGCTGTTTCAAGGCCGCGAACTCTGCCGCTTTCTTCTCTTGCACTCTATCAGAAAAATACTTGCTGTTGAAGAATTCTTCGAACTCTTCCCACATAACTTGCCGATCACCGAGAGTTGCCTTGATAGAATCCCACCAAGTACGTGCATCATGTTCCAGTTGAAATGTGGACAAAAGGACACGCTCCTGGTTGGTGCATTGCATAACTTCAAAGATTCTTCCCATCTCATCTAGCCAGTGCTCGGCTTGGTCAGGGTCAGTCGAACCAGCGAATCTAGGCGGATTCATTCCGCGGAAGTTCCGGTATAGATCACCGGTGCCATGCTGTGCCGCTCCTGCCTGAGCTACTTGCTGAAGGGCCTGAGTAAGGCCTTGAACCGTACGCTGCAGGTTCCTCCATTCAGCACGATCAGCTGCCATCTACACGAGAAATAGATTACTTAGGTTTAATCAAGATAAATAGTTATACGATTAAGAAACGAACTTAACCCAAGTTCTACCCAATCTCACAGGTCAGGTCTAGACTTTTACAAGGTTAGGGATCTAATGCACCTAGACACGACCAAAACTCGGTACCTGGCGGAGGTAATCGGTCCGAAGACCACTCGCGCAAGTGTGCGACCTTCCCGATAGGCGTAGCCTAACGTTCGGACAACACCTTTTGATATACCAGTCATTGGGATGCAATGCAAGAAAACCTACAACTTAGGAAACCTAGGAATGTGAAACCTAGGGCTCTGATACCAACTAAACTGTCACGCCCCGAACAAGGCGGAAGTATCGGGACGTACAGTTAGGGACACGCTAGCAAGAGAGGGAACTAAATCTAAAATGATACACAAGTGCTACAAGATGGAATACTAAATGATCATTAACAAACCACAACTGATACAATAACCTCAAGTTTAACTTAATACAACTGGAATAATCAACCACTAAAACTCAATGACATAACTGAAACTAAATGCTCTCCAAAACACCACTAGAACTGATACACTCAAGACATCACTCCAGCCCTTCCCCATCGGTAAGCGCGTCACCTGAAAAGCCTGGAAAGGGGAAAAACACAACTATGAGCTGACGCCCAGTAGGAAATAACAGACGGGTATAAGTGATTAACAGTTTAATTACATTTTAAAATGTCATGCTACAAATGATAAAACAATATAAAGATAACGATAATATCACGAAACGGAATTTAAAGATCTTGCAAGGTCAAGAAATATAATGAATAGAATGGTAAGACAAGAATTTACTACAGGAGATAACGATAAGAAGTTGGCCATATCAAGTCAATTCTAGTCATGTCAAGCACGCATGTATTTTCATTTCCACGTCCAAGTAATCAACAAGTAGAGTAACCACAAGTAGAGTATAGAACAGTAAAGAGTGGAAAGTGAAACGTAGTAGCGAGTAATATAGAGAGTAGTGGAAGAGAGTAGTGAGTAGTGGACAGTCCTAGATTTAACACATGTCAAGTACTGGTGCCAAATGCCACACCTAGTCATTCACCTCCCCGGGGGTACACGTAGTGTTCGGGCGCTCTTCCCAGGACCAGACCGAGCCCTTATTTGTTTGCCAGGCATTGATTTCTTTTGGATCAAAGATCCCACGAATCTAGACTTCCACAGTTTATGGCCAGAATTCCAAGGTTTAAGCTAAGTAGCAATAACAACATCAAGTAGGAAAGAGATTCATTTCCAGAATTCCAAGGTAAGTATAATTATCAAGGAGATTGAAATCAAGTCACAACAAGAGTTAATCATGCTGCGCTACTGTAAAACAGCAGCAATCAAACAAGCTAATCAACATATTAATCCTAATCACCAAGTTAAGATATCATGCTTAACCATTATCATTTGTATTAGCCAAAGTGCCAACAAGCTAGAACAAGTTATCAAGGTAAAGAACAAGCTCTCACAGGAGTGAAAAAGAATGCATTAACAGAGATTTAGTTACACCATTAATCATTAATTAAGTGAGTTTCTATTTAATCTTGTATGCATTGAAATGAAGATGGTAAACGGTGCGTTTTTATGCTAAGTTTGCATGTAGGAACCAATCCAAATTTGAAATCAAGAGGGGTACATGAATAGATCAAAAGTTCTTCAAACATATAATTTCAATGGGTCTAAGTTAAATGGGTTGATTCCCCATTGATTCGGATCCATTTTCGGTTCGAAAAACGAAGAAAACGGGTTTTCTGGTGTACGGGTCGACCCTTGGGGTCGACCCCTGCAAAACGGGGTTCTGGAACTGCATGGGTCGACCCCTGGGGTCGACCCTCGCGTCTGGGCCGAATGGGTCGACCCCAGGGGTCGACCCTCGGGCTGCCTGGATAGCCAGGTGCATGGGTCGACCCCTGGGGTCGACCCCTGCAAGAACAGCAACGGCTGTTGCTTCCGGAAAACGTGAAATCTCACCCAAATGGGGTCCAAATGAGTTGAAATTAAAACCATATGATCTAGGAATGTTAATGGACATTCTAGGGTCATAAAACTACAATTTGGAAACACTAATTTCATCAGAAATCACAAGAATCACAACCTATTCTATGAAGAACACAAGTAGACCTAGTTCAGGACATACCTCCACTAAATTGACAAATACTCTCGATATACAAAACCAAATTTAGGGATTTTGGTGTCAAAAGAAAGCTAACTCGATCATGAATCCAACCATATACTATATGCTACATTAAGATCAAGTTATATGACTCAAAATGAGCCCGTAATCAAGCTCTGGCTTAAGGAATTCTATATGAAACATGTTCTAGATATATTTTTACAAAACTTCGAAATTCATGATGCATGCTCAATGGAATTTGGGGCTTTCTAAGTTAAATGAAAGATAATAACATGCTGATTACTTCATGTGAACTAATTAAAGTTTGGTTGTTAGATCCTACCTCAAATCGGAGAGAGAAAACTCGAACCCTAGGATGAAGAACACTTGGACAGCACCTCACCAAAAGCTCGATTTCTCCACGGATACCTAATGAAAATTGGGGCTTTTGCCACCAATGGATAGAGCTCGATGAGAGGAACAATTTGCTATACTTATGATCAAGATTTGGTTGAGAATTCCTACCTCAATCGATGGATCAAAGAAGGATGAAGAGAAGCCAACGGCCTACTGACCGACCTCCACAAATCGAACTAGATCTCCTCAGATCCGAAATTTCAGCGAACCCCACAGCAGCCAAATGAAAGAAGACTCGTAGGGCTTCATTTTGATAGCTCATAGAGCTTCTGGAGCCTTCGGAATTGGGAGTATTCGCTGCTGCAAGCCGCGTGTTTAGAAACGGCGCCGAAATCCTAGACTTGACCAAACTATGTCGGCAGCACGTTTTGGGGCTAAGTTTACCTCAAATTGATTGAGGGTAAATGTTCCTTACATTGTGGCCTTTCATTTGCCCCTGATTTCAGATCATTTGGTTGAGTAATCATGTCGAATTTCGCGTTTTAATCTAAGGGTTAGGTATGAGTCAAAAGTGTGCACATTTGGATTTGAACTCTAAATAGATCTTACCACGGATTTACCATGGCTTAAAGCCAGAAGGAAAAGTTGTTATCTACATCAATCTTAATCTATTTACTATTTTTATAGATTTTTCTGAGGTAGTCGAATTATTACTTATACTATTCCGTAATTAATTAAATATTAAGTTCGGAAGACTAAGTTCACTAATTCCGGCGTAATAAATGATTTTATTAGGCTTAAATGTAGAAGACAAAGTTGCTAAACAAAATTAGTTCTACAAGATGTGATTTTTGGGGAGTTTTATAAAATAGTTGAAAAATGACTTATTCTATTAATTAATTAATTAATCTAATTAATTTGGATAATTCTCATTAATTTCGAATAACTTCAAATAAATTCCAAATAATTACAAATAACTTTCTAAATAAATTTCTAAGGAATTTGGGGTCTTACAGGCCCAATCAATCCTTTCCTTAGCTTCCAGGTCATAAACATAATCCTGGAACTCGGGACAATCCTCAATCAAATGCCCCTGCTGACGGTGGAAATCACAGAACTGAAGCATATCCCCGACCGCGGGTCGGTAAGGCACAACCGGAGAGAATGGCAACGCGTGAGTGGCCATCAAAGCCCGAAATATATCGGTGAAACACTCCGGCAAAGGAAGATGAGGAGCCTGCTTCGGGCAAGGTGGATGCCGAGGGATACGTAATGGTGGAGAAGGTTGTGGAGACGGAAGTGGAGGTTGCGTAGGCAGGAGTGCGTGGCTAGTGGTGGAGGGCTTTGGTGAAGGCATGTGTGGAACAGGATGAGGGGGTATGTAGACGGCATCTACTTGCTCGGGATGTGGTGTTCCCTTGACCGGAAGTGGAGATGGAGACGGGTATGTGGATGCGGGAGGCTGACTCATGGAAGGTTGATATGCTGAGGCGTATGGGTATGTAGAGGCAGGAGGTTGACTCGTGGAGGGATATGTGGCGGAAGGCTGACTCATGGCCAGCTGACTCATGGGAGCGTAGGGTTGACATGTGGAGGGTGAAGGTTGATATGTGGAGGTGGATGGTGGAGACTCGAGGTCAAGGGAATCTTGGATTTGTTGGCGAATGAAGCGGGCTCGGCTGTAAAGTTGCTACCAGGAGGTGATGTCGTTGAGGGTTAAGATGAACCGATACTCAGGCACGGCATTGGATATCAGCATCTTGATTTGCTCTCCCTCCGGTATGTGCCCCGGGACTTGCGCGGCCAAGCGACGCCAACGATCAGCAAAGGTAGAAAACTCCTCTTCGGGCTTCATCATCTCATGGGCCAGATCCATAATAGAGTACTTGGGCCCAACCTGATCTTGAAACTGCTGTATAAATTTTTCTTGAACGACTTGAAAACTCACAACTTGCACTTGCGGAAGAGAGAAGAACCAATCCCGAGCCGGGCCTTCCAATGATAGACCAAACAGATAAGCCATCAAGTGTTGGTCATGTCGAAACTGGGCCGACTCATAAACAAACTCCTTCAAGTGCACATATGGGTCACCGACTCCACTATAACGGTGATATGTAGGAATTTGTGAAGATGGCGGAAGCCGAAGACCTTGAAATGCGAATGGAACACTTAAAGAGGATTTAGGATCGATCCGACGTTGAAGCTCATCAAGCTGGCGTTGGGTTTGAGCAATCATCTCCTGGGTAGGGAGAGATCGAGAAGAATATGGGCCAGCTTGAGCAAGAGGTTGTGAATTGGGACCAGGAGCATGGTATTGGGCCGGATAAGAGGATCCAGGCTGAGAAGAAGAAGGGCCCATTCCAAGAATGGAAGGATATGTGGGCCTGGAAGAAGTATGAGCATAAGGACCCATTGGGCTGGCAGCAACATGGGCAGAAGGATGAGGCCCATTAAGAGAATAAGTCCCATTAGCAATTGGGCGAACAACATATGAAGGAGAAGGAGGAGGCCCATGAATAGAAGATGGCCCATTATGAGAAGAAAGCCCATTAAGATGAGACGCAATAAGACGTTGGGCCTGGGCCGGGTCTATTTGGCGAACAAGGCTTGAAAGATGGGCCATGAGATTAGCCTGGCCCTTGGATGGATCAGAAGGACCACGGGAAGATGGGCCTACGTGGGAAGAGGATTCCACGCGAGAATAAGAGGAAGATTGGGGAAAAGGATGATACAAGGGGTTGGAATGATGCTCCATGAGGGCAAATGGAGACTTAATACAAGGATATCAAGGTGAATACAAGTGGGGAAGCAATGGCTTAATGGGCTCGAGGACAAGAGGGGACTGACCCACTAATGCAAAGGCGAATGGACAACGGACCACGGGACAATGGACACACAAAATGGGTTAAGCTAAATGGGCCTAACAACAACAAAACATATGGATTATGAAAGAATGCAACACGAAAATCACTAATGGCTTGGACAAGCCCAAACAACACGAACAATGCAATGTGAGAGTTTTCACCCAAGTCAAACAAGTTGATATGATGGGAAATATTTTAGAGGTTTTAATAGACCTTTTAATGATTTGAATTAATAATAATTCCCTCAAGATAGGAATCCTATGGGAATAAGGTCCAAACTTTGGTTGACTAAGGTTAACTCCCTCACACTTATGCAAATGCAAGCCTAAGGGGTGGAAAGGTACAACCGGCCCGGTGTCCGTGTGGGAATCCACGGCTCACGGGGACTTATGGAGGTCCTTGATGTGCTTTCCTGGTCGGCTCCAAGGAATATGGAGACGAGAGATCCACGCACCAAGGTAGGAAATGCAACTATGATATGCAAAGTATGGCCCTATGTGCACCGGAGTGCATGCAAATTCTAGCTTAAAACTAGAAAATCAAGACTAGATTAAACTATGCAAACATGATCCAACTAAAACAAATAGTATATGGATGGAAAGACAATACAAAGGTCTGCACAACGGCCCCAAGAACAGATCAATCTGACCCCGGGAGGTCAATCAAATCACTAAGCAAAGATGCCCCCGTGAACCTATGCGCAGACCACATGCAGATTTTATGGACAAAATGCTAAAATGATGACAATTTTTAACTAAGCAAATGAGACCCAAATGATGCAAATAAGCTATGGATGGAAAGACAATACAAAGGACTATCCAATGGATCAAAAATCAGTGTAATCAGACATCGGGAAGGCAGTCAAATCACTCATTAAAGATGTACCTGTGAACCTGTCCCTGAGCCTGCCTGCAGAACTTATGCACAAAACTCAAAAAGTTGGACAAGATTAGAATATGCAAATGTTAACCAAATGATGCAAATGATATATGGATGGAAAGACAATACAAAGGGCTATCCAACGCAACAAGAATCAGCTCAATCGGACTCCGAGATCAAAAGTTATGCCTCGATGAACACGGCCCTGTGAGCATGCACGCAAGACTGCCAGAAGCCGTGTAACGGTCTACCAAAGTACCGTTACTTGCATGTGACGGTCTACTGTAGGACCGTCACACTACCAGAGCCCTTAAAACACCAAAAATAGTTGGAGAATGGAAGAAATATCACCTAAACATGAACATGCACCCACCCAACCTACAAAAGAGCATGAAAACAAGCGTGATGGGCATTGGTGTCCCACCGTGATCGCCAAAAAACTGTTGATTTGTTTTATTATTAGATTAGCTTCCTATCCTGCCCCCTTTAAATACATACATGCATAAACATGTGAATCAAAGACAAGGGGATGAAAGGATGAAATACTAACCGTGATCGCCACCAAGGATTAACAACGCCGCAAGGATGAAGAAAGGAGTGCAACGGCGCCGTATACCTTGGAAAGAAAACTTGATCGCGCTTGAAACGGGGTGCGGGGAACTTGTGGATTCAAACCTCCTCTCCTTCCAGCCGGCTAGAGGAAGAGGGCCTCACGTTGTATTCATGCTTTCTGCAAAAAAAGATGAAACACAAGGCAAAAAACCATTAGAACATGCATGTGTAGTATCAATCCCGCAGTGATAAAATAGGGTTAGAATTTGAGGGCAAACTCACCAGGGGAGAGTTTTTAACCCCTGTGGAAGGGTGGAAATAATAGGTGGGTGTGTTGTGCATGCATGAGATTTGAAATCACGAGATTTGATTGAGAGAGTAGAGAGAAATCAATGATGCAAAACGGAGAAAAACGCATGTGTAGCAGAAAGTGCAGAAACTGTGATGATTTGTGATTTTGAGGAGAAGAGAACTAAGAGTGGAGATCATGAAATCAAGCCTAGAAGGATGAAATTGAAAGTTAATACTTCCCTCTTCAAGATGGGGTCGAAGGATTGAGTCGGCGGTGCAGCATGGCTTCGCCCCACGTCCGGAAAGAGCCCCCCGTCGCGACTGCGAGCTGGGCAGTTTATATAGAGTTTTGTAAGAAATCCTCATCTTCTTATCACGACTCCCGGAGATAGAGTCCAAGATAAATCGAGTTCTCTGGATCAAACTCGCGATAATACTAAGGACAAGAGATAGGAACAAACGGGGATCAATTCAGAGGAGGATTCTAGAAGATATGTCTTTTGGAAGGCAGCCCCGGAGCCTTATCTGCAGAGTTTGAGTTGAACTAGGAAACATAAATCCTGATCTTGCAACCCAGATCCCAAGAGATATTGCCAATTAAAATTTGATTCCTATGAACCAAATTCAAGATAATACCAAGGGCTAGAAGTAGGAAAAAACGGGGATCAATTTGGATAAGAAGTCAAGAAGTTATGGACTCTTCAAGAGGGCCACGGCGCACAAAAACGGAGTAGAGTCCAGCACGAATTGGACTGTCTGGTGCATGTAACGGTCTATCATAGGACCGTTAGAGTGATGTAACGGACTAGGGTAGGTCTGTCACACTCTGGAGGTCGAACGAGACGTTTTCGGATGAGATTGGATGTAACGCACCTAAACAGGGCCGTCACTAGGTCTAACGGTCAAGGATAGGACCGCCACACTCTAGGGGTTGAACCGGGCTGTTTTGGGCAAGTTTTGGTGTGACGGTCTATCGTAGGACCGTCACACTGAAGTAATGGTCTTCACTGGGCCGTCACTTCAATGAAGTAATGCACCTGCAAATGACCTTCACATCGATGAAGGCAGATTCTGGGCAGACTGCGCGCGACTTTAGAAATTGAAGCATATCTCTCAAACGGTGGAGAATTAGAAAAAAGTGGTAAACATAGAAGTTGTAGATAACTGAGAGAGGAACAACTTTATGAAGAAAGAAATGTGAGAAAATGATTGGAGAGGGTGAAAATAGGGCTGGAAGAGAGAGGAAAATTCTGGAATGTAGGTGAACAGCACAGCATGCCAGAAAAATGCGAATAGCTCACAATCGGGGCAGAACCGGCCAACAGTGTAGAAGAAGAAATTGTAGATCTTTGAAAGATGAACAACTTTGATGAAGATAACTTTTTGAAAGAGGAATGGAAGAGGGTGAAAAAGAACCACTTTCAGGACTGCGCAGTGAGAGAGAGCCGATTACTTGAGGGAAGCCGGCCTAAATGGGCCGAAAGTCGACTTGGAAGCTGGAATTTGATAAGATAAGCTCCAGGGCTCTAAGAAATCATGATCTCCAAGACTCAAAGGATATGGAATGGTAAAAATGGGCTTGAAATCCATCCAAGGAAGCTCCAAAATAATGGCTAATTCGGGACATCAAAAATGATGAATAAGAGAAATGACACAACTTGTGGGCTAAAACGGGTGTCAACAAGATCATCGTTTCTTCTAATTATTTGATCTAGTGTTCTTACCTTGTCAGATAACCTCCATGTTGATGGTGGTGGACTCATATCAGTCTAGACACATATGCTCCAACCTGGAACTCAGACAGCCCAAGCATTAATAGGTGGCAATGTGAGGGTACCGGTGGGGCTTCAACATTATGCCACCATGGCCATGGCGATATCTGAAGCAGTTGCTTGTGGCTTGGCATGGAGCCGGGGAGGAACGTTGTTTGATCGGGCCACATGCATAGCAGATATGATCTCAGCGAAGGCGAGGGCGAGGGCATCCTTACGGCAGGTAGCAAATTGAGGGGGTTGAGGTCGACGACCTCGATGCAGCAAAAGAACGCCATCGGTGCGGGGCGCTGTGGACGCCAAAAAAAAATGACGATGATGGTGATGGCGACATTCGCGTCTACACATTAGAGCGCGAGTCGAAGACAGAAATGCCGAATAAACCTCATGCCTCGCCCGATCAGGATGAGAACTCACTTGGTGGTCCGCTACCCGCTAAGGAGGCCCCCTAAGCAGAAGATACAGCTACAAGGCTCCGACCAGCCATGCCGAGAGCTGAATCAGAGAAGAGTCGGGAACTCCGGCACAGTCTCGGCATGCACCGAAAGTCACGCAGAATCTGGGACCGAGTCCCAGAGGCTACAAACGGAATATTACGGAGGTCACACATCGCAACCGGAACATGCCGGGAATGCCAACATTCATATAAAGGGTCGCGACTTCGAAAGGAATCCGTTTGATGCTTAAAACGGTGCGAAGTGGCCCTAAAACGGCGCGCCTTAAAACGGCGCGCCCCACTTCATGCTCTAATACGAGCTCCCCTTTGCTTTGGTTTAAAAACGGCGCCACCATCTCCACAAGCTACCCGGCGCGCTAAAATTGAAGGACCCATCTTGCACATTTTAAAAGCTTCTCCTTCGAATGTTAAAACGGCGTGGCCCTTCAATGCTTAATCCGGCGCGCCTTTTTACACCCGCTAGTGACGTTTCATCGGCGCGACTACCTTCCCTCGCGCCATTTTAACTCGACGGCCATCCCATCCGCCAGCCGATACTCTGTTCGGCATAAATGAGATGCACAGAGAACATTCAATGCCCGACGTTCTGTCTCAACCTCCGTTCGACAGCACAGAAGCTCGATGGCGAAGCAACCCCCAGCAAACCTACGAGCATCCCGTCCTCGGACGAGCAGCAGCGTACGGGACGAATCAACGGCATCCAGCACAGACAGTCAGCTCCTGACATCGTTGCGGACGAGGTGGAATTGGCAGGGACGCTCCCAGGCCGGCTGATATATATAGGGCAGCGTTGTGAAGCCGAAGGAAGGGGGAGAGAGACGGATGATCAAGAGAAGAAGGGAACAGAAGAAGAGAGAAAAGAAAAGGGAGAAGGGAGGAGAAGGAGCTACTGGCATCCGAGAGCTCCACGGTTCTAGGCTGAAGAAAAGAGAAAGAGGTAGGGGGCGAGAGTGAGAGGTGAGTTGGAGGGGGAGAAGCCAATGCTTCCCTCTCCCTCCCCCGTCTAATGCATCTCTCTTTCTCTCCATCGAATGTATTTTCCCTTTTTTGTTTGTAACGCCTTCTCTTCTATTTTATCTGTATCAAGTTTCTTTCCCCGTTGTGTGGGTGAATAAAAGAAGAAAAGTCTGTTTTGCAACTCTTGTGTTCTCTGTTCCATTCTCTGCTCTGTCTTCTCATTCTCCGGTCATCCCTGGCCCTTGAGGGCTGCCCTTCCATGGCATGACCCACAAAGGTACCCACTGTCGGATGAACATTCATTGCCCTACTGTGGCATAGATTCCGTCTCGCCCCGAATATCGTCGTCCATGAGTCATGGTCGCTCTCGTAGGCTGGCCCTCGAGCGTTCCACACTCATACTCGGACTAACGGACTGCCGTGAGGCCGCTCCGCATTTTTGAGAGTTTACCCGGGAGTAATCCGCGTGGTGACTCTTGCTTCTCTCTGGCAAGCCCCGGTCTAGGGGAGGTGCTGCCCGATTTTCGCCAGGGCTAAGAACGCTCAACAACTAGCGAACGAGCTGAACTAATGAAGAACGAAGTGAGGCCTCTGTGAGCAAACTGATTGAATAAAACTCTTAGACGTTCATACTGTTTCATCATAATAAACGATTAAAATGGTTAAAACTCTTAAAACCTTCTCATTACCAGCTTGATATATCAACAGAACTAATAAATCAAACCTTGAATCAATCTACGGGTGAAAGGAAAAGAAAACACAGTAAGCAGAGCTCTGAAACACCCCCATATGGCTATCCCGGCGCGGGTTAAAACGGCGTGGCCACTGTTCCACCGCGCCGCTTCAACACTCCTCACAAAGTCCCCCTATCTCTTCTCCAAAGGATGAAACGGCGCGCCCTCCCTCATTCCCTCCTTACTGAACTCTTAAAACGGCGCGCTCCCTCCTCCCTTGCATCATGTCAAACCGGCGCGCCCCCCCTATTGTCCATCTAACCGGCGCGCCCCTCCTCTCTTCCTTCATATTCATCTAACCGGCGCGCTTCCCCTTTGTTCCGGCGCGCCCCTCCTTTGGGGTCCTTAACCGGCGCGCTCCCCCCTGGACATCCCTATTCCGGCGCGCCCTCACCTTTGCCAACCTTAAAACGGCGCCCCTATACCCGGCGCGCCCTCCCCCTTTTGTCTACCTGTTAAGACCGTTAAAACGGCGCCACCATCTTCCTTCCCATATCCGGCGTGCTTCCTTAATAAAAAGGGGATAAATGGCTAGTAAGAAAAAGAATAGAAAGGTTCAAAGGGAAATACAAGAGATCAATGCCATTAATAAAAGAAAAAATGAAAAGAATTCTATTACCCCGCGACCTGACCGCGCAGGTCGATCCGCGTGTGAGGGCGCACGTTAGTAAGCTCGGGCTATGCACTTAATAATTCACTCCCTCGGACTGGGTGCAAAGAGAAAACCGACGACGCCCTATGGTATCGGACGTGGTTTACGGAATTTCCGACATGGCCACAGTTCGAAATCATCTCCGGCCAACAGTCTATCAACTTGACCCGTTTCCACCGGGATCCAATTCCGTATTCTCATTAAACTTGCCTTGTTCGTGGCAGACATTCACGCGGTTTTGTCATCGTCTTTTATACTACAAGCACGGAGCTTCGTCCGAACATGAAGTGGCCCATGAGTGGCCGACATAGTCTGAACATTCACGTCCCAAGACGGGTTTCTAGCACAGTTCGTCTTTCACTATCCTCCTGCATTATTAGTATTCTCTTTAGGCCGTAGGGCCCTTATTCCCGGCAATCAATCAAGGGTGTTCCCCCGTATGGGGGATGTAAATAACGCCGTGACCTTTACGGCACGGCGGGTTTCGGTCCCGACACGAACCACACAATTGTCTGATTAGTCAGATCGAGCACACCATGGGCTTCCACGAAGCCCGAATAAATCGTCACTTTGTGACTGGCACGCCCTCGCACTAAATAGAAGAATTAACCCCGACCAACAAACGAACGGACCCGCGCCAGCGAATTTTAGTGCGTCCACAGGCGCCTCCTCGGTGAGGGACTGCGGTACCCTCCGCCATGGGATCCCCACCCGCCGCCTCTAAGGGACACCACCTCAGACCATCGTGGATGAGAGAGGACGCCGCAGGATCGAAGCCCCGTATCGGAGACGCGCAACGAAGGGATAACCAGAGAAGGCGACGATAGGTATCGAGGGAAATGATAACCGAACCGGACAGACGAATCGAGCCAAATAATGTAAAGGAGAACCGGGTAAAAGAGAACCGGCGGGAAAAAATCGACCTTTTCTCTTATAGTATACAGTATAGATCATACTTGATATATTGAACTTATTTGTTTTATTGTAAAACTACAAAAGTACGTAGTTATTTTATTTTATAATATTTTTATTATTTGTTTGATTGTAACTTGTAAGACAGCATAAATAAAAGGGTTTTTTGCATATTAGTCCCTATAAACTTAGTGAATTACCGATTAGTCCCTCCATTCTGCATATTATTTTAATAGTCCCTATAATCTTAGTCGTTACACGTTTAGGTCCCTACCGTTCATTCAGTTAACTAAACTATAGTTACCTTATACTAAAGGTAATAAAAATACTAACTTACCCCTGGGTTAAGTGTGCGAGTGTGAGAGAGAGATAGAGAGAGGGGTGCCTCCCCCCTCCCCTGCGACCTCCCCCTCCACCGCCGGCCGCCCTCCCCCTCCCCTGCGACCTCCCCCCTCCCCATCTGGCCGCCCTCCCCCTCCGACCGGCGCGACCTCCCCCCTCTCCTGCGACCTCCCTCCCCCCTCCCTCTCCACCTCCGGCCTCCCTCCCCCCTCTCCTGCGACCTCTCCCCTCCCCCTCCGTCCTCCTCCTCCGTTGACTACCACCGTTGACTACCACTATTCCTGATGGGAGAGGGCCAAGAAACGGTGCTCTGTTTCTTGACATTCCCTCCCCTGTTCCGGGTGATGCCCCCTCATCGGCCTCCCCTGTGCTTCGTCCGGTGGCTGCACCGCCTGGCCTTGTTCTCCTGCCGTCACCTTCTTCTTGCCCTCCGCTGGCTTTGGCGGGGTCTGGGGCTGCTAGCCGTTCTACGCCTCCTGAGGTGTCCGTGCCCCTCACTTCCACCGCTCTGCCTTCTTCTTTGCCGGAGGCTGTCTCTCTTGACGCCGTCGCGGTGGTGGCATCGGGCACGAGCCTGCCTCCCCCGCAGCGTGGGCTGCGTTCTGGTGCGCCTCCTTCGGCCACCACCAAGCGTACGTCTTCCTTTGGCGGAGGCGGTGGCGCACGCTCGTGTTTCGACCCCCTTGGCCATTCTTCTACCCCCTCGGTTAGCCCCTCTTTCGCCCACGTTGTTCTCCAGTCCTTCAACCCCCCCTCCCTCCCCCTGTCCATCCACGCTCCAGCCTTCACAGATGTCGGTGAGCTCGCCACCATCTTCTCCCAGGAAGAGATTTCGATCTCCTGCCGGCCGCTCTGTGGACACCTCTGCCCAAGGTGTCGACACTTCTTCATGCATTGCCAAGACAAGAGCCGACACTTCTTCATGCAGGTCGGCCTGCTCCAAGTGACATCAAAATGCCTTGAGCCCGTAATGCATGCTCCCCTGACATTGAGGATGCTCCCCTGGAGCAGCGATTACTCCCCAGAGATAGCATGTGCTTCCCTGCTAGAACCCAGACAGCATATGCTCCCCTGGAGCAGCGAATGCTCCCCTGGAGATGCGATATGCTCGCCATGCTCCCCTGAGCTGAGGATGCTCCCCTGAGCTGAGGATGCTCCCTTGCAGCAGTGGATGCTCCCCTGGGGTAGCGATTGCTCTCCTGGAGCAGCGAATGCTCCCCTGGAGATGCGATATGCTCGCCATGCTCCCCTGAGCTGAGGATGCTCCCCTGAGCTGAGGATGCTCCCCTGGAGCAGTGGATGCTCCCCTGGGGCAGCGATTGCTCTCCTGGAGCAGCGAATGCTCCCCTGGAGATGCAATATGCTCGCCATGCTCCCCTGAGCTGAGGATGCTCCCCTGGAGCAGTGGATGCTCCCCTGGGGCAGCGATTGCTCTCCTGGAGCAGCGAATGCTCCCCTAGAGGTGCGATATGCTCGCCATGCTCCCCTAAGCTGAGGATGCTCCCCTGGAGCAGTGGATGCTCCCCTGGGGCAGCGATTGCTCTCCTGGAGCAGCGAATGCTCCCCTGGAGATGGCATAAGCTTGCCATGCTTACCTGATACTGTGAATGCTCCCCTGGAGCAGTGGATGCGCTCCTGAGACAGAGTGTGATCCCGTGTAGAGGTGCACGAACAAAAGAGTTCAGACTCCACACTCTAACAGGTGCTGCCCTCGGTCCAGTGCCGCCTGCAGGCCTTGTAGAAGTATTGTGGAGAAGTATCACCTTTCAAGTATGCTGTTATGAAATAAACTAAACATCCATACAACTGACCCAAGCACACTACAAACTGAAGTGTGTATCTGTATGGTTTTTGTGCAACAATGGCATACACAGTTAGAAGACTGGCCGACCCTCTAGTACAACAATAATTCCTTCAACAGTTACAATTGCAGAGTCCCTTGCAGCATATCTAGAATCACCTTTACAATATTCCTTCCAGACTTCTGCCAAGTAGCAGAGTGTTTTCTTCTTATAAAATTCTGGAGAGAAAGCGAAATATCCTTTGAGAACAATATGTGTCAGACCCGTAAATATCCACCAGCACATAATCAATCTATCAGTTTTACGTAATCTGGGACAACGCCCTGAGAAGAACCAGACGAGGAGGACGACAACGAGGGAGCCAGCGGCGTAGGGGATGAGAATGTCGATGGTGGTGAGGAAGTTGGGGACGAAGCCCGGCAGCTCCAGGTCCCTCGGCACGTAAGGGTGCACGTTCGTCGCCGCCGCTGTCAGACCCGTAAATATCCACCAGCACGTAATCAATCTATCCCCGAGGGACGACGGCGGGCAGGCGTAGCAGAAGAAGAAGAAGAAGCAGAAGAAAAGGAAGACAAAGGCGCCGAGCCCGTAAACAGCACTGGTCTGGCGAGCGCAAGAGGAGGAGGAGAGAGGTGTAGAGAGAATAGAGAGGGGAAGAGAGATGACAGAGAAGGGGAGGTCGACTCCGCAAGAGGGGAGGTCGACTCCGCAGGAGGGCGGTGCAACGTGTGTGTGTTTGCAGTGTGAGGGGGAGAGAGGAGTGAAGGGTGTGGAGAGGGAGGCGACAACGGCGAGGGGTGAGTGTGTGTGCGTGTGCGTGCGGTGTGAGGGTTAGAGAGAAAGAGAGTGAGACGTAGGGGGAGGGGGGAGGGCGGCCGGAGGGGGAGAAGAGAATCGGAGGGCTCCCCTCCGATCCCCTCTCCCTCGACCTCCTCCGTTCCCCTGTCCCTCGACCTCCCAGAGAGAGAGAGAGAGAGAGAGAGAGAGAGAGAGAGAGAGAGAGAGAGAGAGAGAGAGAGAGAGAGAGAGAGAGAGAGAGAGAGTCAACGTTCAACACGGGTATTTTAGACTTTTTACATACATTTGATGGAATATTCTACGGAATATTCTTTTCTGTAGACGACAACAAACTACAGGGATTCATTTGTAAAATGTTAAAAATTATAGGGACTTTTAAGATAATAATCAGATTTGAGGGACTAATCGGTAATTCACTAAGTTTGTAGAGACTACCATGCAAAAAACCCAAAAAATTATGTAGGTCCACGTGACATCAAGATTTTCTTATTTTCATTTACGAATCATATGTACTGAAAACTAAAATCAGAGAAAAAAAATCTTAAAATCATAATCGACAAGCTGGCAATGCCCTCCCCCAAGTAGTACAATGTGATGGAGTACCCCACCCCCCCCCCCCCCCCCCCCAAAAAAAAAAAATAGTAGTACAATGCGACTCCCACTGGTATTTGGCCATGTAGAAGTTAAGAAAATTCTTATAATTAGTCTCTATGATCCAGCCTACTTCCATATTTCTCTTCACATTCTGAATATTATTAAATAACTCTAATATTTTTTTTATTCTTTCAAAATATTAGCTCCTATTGCGAAACACTAACTTTACTCTAGTTAATATAAGCTACAGACTAAAAGTTACGCCCTTCGCTATGGCCTTTTCTGAATAGGAACCAAAAGTCCGGAACTCTTTTATTTCATCCTTTCTGATTTTTCAAGTATCAATATGATTTTTATTCTGATTTTAGCAATTAAGTTCTAACCGGTGAACCACGTGAAGAACATCATCGGATTTTTTTTCTCTCTTTTTTTTTCCAGTTGAGCTCGCCTGTGCCATCTTAATCCGATATTTTCCATATTACTTTAGCCTAAAATAATGACATGTTTAGTTTTTAGCCCTATAACTTTTTATATTTACACATTAAGCTCTCCAACTTAGATATTTATTTTTAAACCCTCACAATTACACGGGTTTTTGTAAGACACCGCTTTCAGGGGGGTTTTTCATAAATACATTAGAGAATAAATTATTGTTAGCGATGGATTGGCAATAAATTTTTGTTCGTTTCTAAGACATCGTGATCTGGTGGTGGAATAGCGACGGATATATGCATATCGCTACTTAACGAGTAGATTTTGACGACAAAGGTTATCCATCTCTAATCTGTCACTAATCCGTCGGTAACACTTCTTGGGATGAATTACTGACACATACCGTCCGTCGCTAACAGCACCTTTTATTGTATTAGAAGGGTTACATCCTTATGTCGACAAGGCCGCTAAGTCGACTTCGTGCGAGACCAACCATCTTGCATGTATCTCAGCTTCTACTTCTGGAACGGCATCACTATCACCCTTGGATCTTGGGGTGTAAATTTTAATGGATATACTCTAGTATCTTACTTCCATGTCTCCAGTGGAAGCGCCACTCTTGTTGTGTTAAGGTATACCTCGACTGGGCCCTTGGTCGTCACGTTGTTGGTCCAAAATTATCAACATTAATCATCATATGGCCATCACATAAAAGTGTACGTAAAACTGTCCATTCTCGGTGCTATGCATGGTAAATCCGCTGAAGAGTCCAAATATTTTTCTTCTTCACGTAGGGCTCATTTGATAAACAAATAGGATGCGTATTCGTCGATTATGATCGGTTACGATGGTGTATTTTTCGTGATTGACTTTGATAATCACCATCCTAACCAGGTCAAACAGGTCATTTTCCCTTGTTTTGGTTGAACAAGTAATTCGACGGAGAGGAGTTGAATCCCTATCAGTGCGAGTGGGTCATTCGACCTTAACTTGCCCGATTACCACACAGGGCCGTAGGATGCAACAATTTGCTTGTGAGTCGCAATACTTACTTTTTAACATTCTTGCGCTGACATCATGACATTGGGATTGTCGACGTAACGAGTTAACCTGATAGGTCCGTAAATCTGACTTAATTTTTGGTTGAGTTATAAGGCTTTTTTAGGTTCACGGAACTCTTAGTCGGGCCTAAATTCAACCCGATTATTAATCTCACGAGTCGGGTTCAGATTTTGAGTTCGGTCTACGAGTCAATCTGACCTATTATCTTTTTTTTCTCTTTTTTAATTTTAAAAATTAATTAGTTAAAATTATGATATTTTATTTAATTAGATAATTAAAACTTTATTTTTAATAAATTAAATAATTAATATTATATTTTTTATTAATTTAATGAGTTTATATATTATATATTATTAAATAAATTAGTTTTATTTTTAAAAAAATTTCAATTCAAATAAAATTTTAGTCAAATTTTATATTTTTATAAAAATATTCGATACGACTTGATTTGATGCAGTTTGAGTCAAACTCAAATTTTAATATTAATGGATTGAATCTGGATCGGACATATGCAAACTTAACTCGAGTATGATGTGTTGACATCCGTAGTTGACACGGATGGCCCCCATTTCGATCGACGTGCGGTCCATGCTTCCTTTCACATGTACCTCGAGATCAGGAGAGCTAATTAATTGCAATAGTAAGTAGCATACTTCAAATCCTTCCGTAACTTCGACGTCTTATTTTTAGTGCACCCATACCTATATTTAAGGTTTAAATGACAAAAATGTCCTATACATGTGAGAGACACGTCTTAACTTTTTAAACTTTTGTCGGTAAAACATATCATAAATCTTCTTGTATAATTAATCATTCGAAGTGAGTATTATTTCACGAGGGCGGCTTTGATAACTTAACAAGAGTGAGTTAGGATAAGTTATTTCGTCTATTCATCTTTAAATGAGTTTAATAGTAAGATTATTGTACTCGAGATCGATTAAAATTAAAGTTTTTATTTTGATATTAACTCATTTTATCTTCTCACATAAAATGTACTAACTGACATCATTTAAAATAAATTATCAAATAAAATCCACTCGGGCCCGTCTCAAGTAACTTATTCTAATCTATTATCAAAAATGACCCAGAATTACATTAGACTGTAAACATAAACAAAAGCACCTACGCAGGTCACGAGAACATGGACACGATTACATTTCCAATTTGATTATTCCTGCCATTCAACTCTTTAGGGCGGTGGTCCCAAAAAAATTCATAAAAAAAATACATTTTTTGGCACACCACTTGCATGTTGGGATCGATTGGGACAAGCAAATCCTCTTCCCAAGATGCCCTGGAGCTCATATGACCCACCCATTTCTGTATCCTCCGTTTCTTACAGTTCTACCAGCATCGCAAACTAAATGGTTGTGTTTGAAAATAATATTAAGTGTTAAGTTTTTTAAAAAAAATCCTTAGAGAGAGAGAGAGAAAATTGCGCTGAGTCATTGTTTAGAGATTCTGAAATCTACTCTCATTTCTCATTATTTCTTTCTAAAGTTTAAATTTCATATAAACTAAAAATTGGTGGGACACTAAAACATTAATTTGAAAGTGATTTTGAGATATCCATTCCCAACATCACTCTCAAACGCGCCCTTAGGTATATACGGTGTCAGGTTTCTCATGATCTCATATAATTAGTCATCTATATACTCTGGTTAAGATTGACTTAGATTATGATACGTGTTTAAAATAAATTTGATAATAAAATTTTAATAATATTTATATGTAAAATATAATATTTATTATTATATTTTTATTTTTAAAATAAAATTATTTTTAAGATATTATATTATTATTTAAATAATTCATATTTATAATAATAAGTATGTGCGATACTTCTGACTGACTTGTCACTAGATACTATATGAGTACGCCGTGGATACGTACTTAAAATTAATCATATTATTCTCTTAGCTCCACTTTAATAACAGGATATATAGATAAAAAAATATGTTAACTTAAATAGGTTAGATCGTTCTAGAGTTAATCTATTTTTAATTTGACATGTATTAGATTAGAGTTAATTAACCTTTTAAGGTGAGTTTCGAATTTTAAATTGAATTCAAGTTAATCATATTTTTAACTTAGTTATCTTGTTCCATCTATCAAAATAAAAAAAATGTTTAACTCAAGTGAGATAAAAATCGAGCTAACTCCTACTTCAACCCTATCAAAGTGGAGCCTGTTAACTTCTACCGATCTACCAATTCCCCGATCGACTTCGTCCTGTTAAACCCAACATGTCAAAGACTATGTCACATGGCTTTGTCACATTCGCTCCACGGAACATTGAAATATATGGGCGGCAGCAGGCGTCCGACCGGGCCACCGGATCACCCCCTTTCCTCCCGTCGGCATCCTTCCATCTCCCGTCCCATCTGCTAGACAATCTTACGAACCCCAATATTTATTATGGGGACGGCGACGTGAAGAAGAAGAAGAAGGAGGAGGAGGAGGAGGGCCAAAACAATCGATAGTTTGATGGCACAAGATTACTTCTCCCTTACGTACTAAAGACGTTTTGAGATGTAACCCTCATCTCATCTAGAGAGGCGAGACTTGACATGGAAATTTCTAATTAAGGGTCCCATGTAGTTCCGAGCACTCTTTCCGCAAGTGAGGAGATTATTTGGGAAGAAAAAATAGTGAATGGCATGTTTTGACTTCTCCTCGTTGAGGAGATCTTGTATATATAGTTGTATATACAATGAGTAGGCTCATGTCAAAGCCTCATAATTAACACGCCCTTCTCACCTACTTGTTGGGAGATAATTATTAATTAAGCATTGAGTAGGCAAATCATATTTAAAAGTTACGTGCCCTGGAGAAGGTGGCGACGTAGTCGTGGTATTGCCATCCACTTGCGAATCGGGTCATACCTATTCGATCGTCATTCTTCTCGTTTTCTTTTTTTTACAGTCGTGTATATATATAAATATATATATATTCCTCCCGGCCAACCGGCACATAGATTTTAAGCAGCAGCAGCAGCTAGACCGCGGTGGGTCGCAGGAACCCGTGAGCACGTTGTCATGTTAAGCACCGGCACCGCCGGCCATATGGCGGGGGGAGGGGAGGGGAGGGTGGGGAAGAATCCCTCTACGTGGGCATCGCCATCAAACTCCGAGTATAATAAATAATAATGTCAGCAATGTTGGCTTGACCATCTGTAGCGGTGGGCCCGAGGACACGGTAGATGTACATCTTCCATTGTTGCTCGCCGTAAAGAATACACGCGGTGCCCCACCCAAAACCTTGATTATATTGGAGGTGATATATATATATGTCAAGGGTAAGGCTGGTGGGTTCTTCTTACCCAACGCATCACTTGAAGCAAGCTATGGTTGTGTTCTTGAGACGAGGTGTTCGTTGGGAGTGAGACAGGGCGGCAAGCCAATTATCGTCACATTTCGTGCAATCTTGTTCTTTCTTTGAACAATGCACCTCGTCTGTCAAGTATACATTTTAGCGAAAGTTGCGTACCCATATACCATTCAAATCTTTTAAAATTATCTCTATACTATCACCTTTATCATATTTATCATAACATCCCTCAAATCTCTTAATCTCAGTCACGATGCATGTGGGACTACATCCCATGTAACTAGTGACAATTCGTTCACGTGAGATTAATATTTTGCTCTCACTTTTATTTTATATATATATATATATATATATATATATATATATATATATAGAGAGAGAGAGAGAGAGAGAGAGAGAGAGAGAGAGAGAGAGGGCACCATAAGAGTTCTCCCCCACTGGCGTTGGAGAGAGAGAGAGAGAGTGAGTTATGTGGAGGAAGAGAGAGAGACAGGACCAAGTGAGAGAGAGAGAGAGAGAGCGAGAGAGGGGGGAGGGTGTCCTCCTCTGACGCCGGCACCTCCCACAGGTGTAGAGACACAAAGAGAGAGAGAGGGGGGGCATCACCAAAGGAGTTCTCCCCCTCTAGCGCTAGAGAGAGAGAGAGAGTTATGTGGAGGAAGAGAGAGAGAGAGAGGCTGGACAAAGTGTGTGTGTGTGTGTGAGAGAGAGAGAGAGAGTGCGAGAGAGGGGGGAGGGCATCAAAGAGGGTGTCGCCTCTAACGCCTGCACCTCCGCAAGTGTAGAGACACAAAGAGAGAGAGAGAGAGAGAGAGTGAGAGAGCACAAGAGAGGGGGGAGGGCATCAGAGTGGGAGACCCTCTACCACCAGTGCAAAGTTTACTGGTCATGCTACCGCCTACTAGTCCTGCTCCATGGCGTCGCCACCCTCTTATGCATCCCCATCGCCATCGGGGTGCTAGAGCTCGCATTGTTAGTCCTGTTGGTCCTGCTATTGCCGTAGTCGTCGTTGTTGTTGTTGGTGCTATTAGTCTTATTTTCACTTGCATCAGCTCAGAGGTGGGGATAAAAGATTGTTGTGCTTGGCAAATGGGTGGTATGCGTGGGTGGCCCGTGAGAAGATGGCGTGGTCGGTGTGGTGGCCCTCACAGTGTCGCACAGAGAAACACCGTTGGTGCACCACAATGATTCATGTGATTGCCGCTAGCACCTCCTCCCTTTTCCACTCCTCACCTCTCTTTGTTCTCTATACCCATGAAGAGAGAGAGAGAGAGAGAGTTGACTTGAAGGAGAGGGAGAAACATTGAGTTGACTAAAGAGTAGTTTAATCATTTTCCCTATGTTAACTCACCTTGAGTTACAATTTGTGATATATCGGTGATGGTAGGGGTGCGGTGCAAATTTCATAAAAAATTGAGTGGTATTATGATAAATATGATAAAAGTGGGGGTATATTAATTATTTTAAAATATTTCAAGAGTATAAATATAATAAAAATTAGATGAGGACGTGAGCCCCACGTCAAGATAGAGTGGCATGAGAGGTCGGGACCCATGTCAAAAAATCTTTGAAAATGAAATCTTGCAACGCCCCAGGTGGTGTCGTAATCATTACTCTTATTTCATATGTGTATGTTGAATTATTAATTACTATTGATATATGTAGGCGTGGCGCAAAAATTGATAGACTAGTTTAATATTACGACAAATCGAATGAAATATAATAATTATGTGCCACTTACGTAAAGAAAATAGTATTACCGTACCATACTATAAATAAATTTAACAAATTTAGCCACCAAAGTACAAATATTTAAAATTAATAACTCTGAGAGTTGTAATGTACTCAATATATTCATTTTTTAATTACACCTATACTATAGTGCGGTTAATAATTACACATGTGGTGTTGTAAGATTTCTTTTTTGAAAATTTTTAGACATGGGTCAAGGTCACTCTACCTTGACGAGTGGGGCTCACGTCCCCATCGATGCCTTGAGCGTAGAGTATTATTATGTTTATATCCACACATTGGCAATTATAAGTCAACAAATAAAGACCTCTTGCCTTAAGCGTAGAGTATTGACATGAGATGAAATGTGCCATCCAGAATATTTCATGTCCGTAACGTATTTGTTTGATCAATGCTCGAGTTCGAAAGTATGAATTTATATTCTACTTTTTTGTCAATTAATTTTCAAATTGAATGACAGAGAAAGTGTAACAAAAATGATTTGCAAAAAATGTGTCATCTTAAATTTTGTCATCCGCTACATCTACATTTTTAGTAAGCATTAAAAAAAAATTGCTACACCACCCTAGGTGTAATTATTAACCGCACTGCAGTATAGTAAGCATTATTCAATTCAAAATATCTAATCAAAAATATATTCTATGACATATTTGTGATAGAGACACTTTTATTGTACACTATGGTGTGTAAAAAAGAGCACACGCCCATGTAATTGGTCCAATTAGGATCAAGTTGATATGAGACTGGCCCAATTAGGATTAATTTCACATGAGATGTGTGACCATGGCGATATGAAAAATGTCATGACCAACTTCACATGTGGTGGGGACACCGGGCCCACTACCGGACCCAATGCTCGGAGCCGACGCCGCACCGCCACTGCACCGAGCTTATGGCTCGGAGACTCGATTGAAGACCCGGCATCCTGAATACGTATTTATACGTATTTGTGTATATGTGTATACGGTGATATTTGTATTATTAAACCACCCCATCTTATTCTATTTTTACCAAGTCAAATAATTATATTTTATTAGAGTCCAAGTCAAATATTGGTTGGTGGGCTTTGTTTTATTAGGCTATGACATAAACATAATTAGGAAATAGTGAAGTGTCTTGTTGTTATGGCTTTCTTTCCTATATAAGGAGGCCAAGGGATGTGTTATGAGATATGAATGTTGATATATGAATGAGATATTATTTTGTGAGAGCTCTCCCTCTTGCATTTCCTCCTTCCCTCTTTCTCATTTTGTGATTTTGAGTGTCGCCCGGTGTGAGACCGTCAGGCGTGAGGTCGAGCTGCGCGAGGTATCAACCTATCCGTTCCCGTCCGTGCCGTCAGGAGTTGCCGTCGATCTATTTTCACGTCGCCGCCGCGTCACATGGGACGTGGTCAAGACCCATGGTGTTGTAATGAAGTCACGTTCTATGTGAACTTAGACCAAGTTAAACCAGTTACATCCCAATATGAAGTTGACCCTAACTAGACCAATAATATGGGGGTGTGCTCTTTCTCTTGTACATCAAGGTGTGCAAGACAAACTCATTTTAATATGAAATAATAATTTATCATGTGATAAAAAATTTATGGAAGAAATAAATGCCATCAAATTACATCTGAAATTGAAGAGGGGTGATCTCGCGTTGGATCTTGAGCCGCACGATCTTGGATGAGTCTTCGTCATCGTCACCATGATTGAGGATCTACAAAGCAGAAAACGGATCAGAGGAGTTCAGGGTTGGAATCCCGAGAAAAATCCTCTGATGTTTAAGTAAGCAAGCTGATAGAGCGTAGGTGGAAGGAATGCAGTATGAGGGAAAGTGAAGGGCACAAGATCGCTCTCCACCAGTGAACGTGGTGTTGAGTGCTCAGGGTCACCTTACCTTTCTGGAGGCCTTTCTGGAGGGTTTTCTAGAGTTTATATAGCTGCTTACTCTCTTGACCGGAGGTAGGATAGCTGGAGGGACCAGGGGGCGTTATGTCCTGGAGGAGAGTTCTCCACAGTTAAAGGACTCTCGCTCTCCCTTATCTTGTTGAGCTTCCCGCCTCCGAGGGGTAGCGAGACTTTCGCCGGGATAAACGCCCCGTTGAGAGAAGCCGCGCCCATGGAAGGTCTGGGCATGGGATGTCGCCCGATGGGGCGCTTGGGCTTCTCCCGAACGATGTGGGCGATGTTAACCGGATATGCTCGGGTGCCGTTTGGGCTTTTCCCGAGCGACGGTTACTCTGTCTTCCGGGCCAAGAGGCCGCCTAGGAAGGTTTAGTTCGAGCATTTTTTGGACTTCGAGATAAGTGGGTCCATTCGTGGGGCTATCACTTAGTGGAATCGGCCTGGTAGGGTCGGGTTGGACCTGGTTCGGTCGCTCCGGGCCATATGTTTATTTGGCCGTAGATTTATCCATCTCCAAAAATATATAGGTCAACATCCAAATAGATAAAGTTGAAATATAGTTAAAAATATGATAAAGTATTTCAAATATACATCATGTTTTAATATGAATCAATTTATGAGTTTGGATGTTCATATGTCAAAATAAATGAATAATAGATATGGGTCAAAGAGAGATGTTAGGTGGAATAAGGAGTAGAAAAATATTTAATCATATTAAACATTTGACTCTTAATCCCCACAATTCTATTAGATTTTAAGTTGCTACTTGTAGAAATTAAAATTTTGATGTAAATAATAATAAAATATTTAGATCTATTTTTCATGATTAAGAAAGATAGTCATTTAAAATATGGTCATTGCTCTTGTTAATTTTATTTTTTATATTATATTAAAGCACTATAACTTAATTTTCTATTCAAGTGATTGTTGTTTTAATTATGGTTCAAAAGATGGTAACAAAGAGAGATAGAAAATGTATACATAATATATGATAAAATATGAATACTTAGTTATTAAAATATTATAGATTATATATAATTTAACCAGAGAGATATAGAAAACATAAAATTTAATAATCTCGTTCATTCTAGACAAATTGAACATGTTCAAAATATTATTCACTAAATATAATCCAATGATAGTGACGAGGAAAACATCAAGTCTAATATTCTCGTTCTTGCTAAACAAATAGAATATGTTAAAAGTAATTTTATTAGACCTAACAAAAAAATCTGATTTGTCCATCTTAGCTAATCAAAATCTTAAGAAAAACATGTTAAATGTATAACTTTTGAGGATCAAGTGACTTTTTGGTCATTTCATTTTAGCCCCTGACATTTTATCGCGTTGGGTTAGAAGTTCGATTAAAATTCATCCCAACTTATCATCATATTTTTTTACTCTTAACATATCATGATCTGATTGGATATGTCAATGCCTGGGTCAAATATAAGTTATAAGAGTAATACTTTGTGCATCAAATTCAGTGTATAAAGTCAACTCAAATTGTAACATTCCCTCTCATTAGTTCTCAAAAAATTTGAAATGATCATTTTCTGTCAAAAAAAGATATCCTACGTCAGACTCGTACGGTCCCGTGTCAGACTCGTCTAGCTCATTTTTTTCGCTCAGTGAAAAAATACAGAAGTGAAATATTTTATAAGATTGGAATATTTTGTTACATGAATGAAATATTTTGTTATAAGAATGAAATATTTTGTTTGACTATCTAACTGAATGAATTAAATATTTTATAGAAATGAAATATTTGTTAAAGGAACGAAATATTTGTTATAAGGATAAAACATTAAAAAATAAAATATTTTGTTATAAGAATAAATTCTAACAAAATATTTCAATTCTATATTAAATATTTCATTCATATAGTAAAATATTTCAGTCTTATAAAATATTTCACTCATATTTTTCTGTCGAGCGAAAGACGGACTTGACGGATCTGACACGAGACTGTATGGATCTGATGCGGAGTGTCGTTTTGAGACACAAATGATTATTTTAACTTTTTGAAAGGTAATAAGATGAGAAGTTACGATTTGAGTTGACTTTGTGTATCAAATTTTGTGGACAGAGTATTATTCAAGTTATAATGCTCTGACTCAAAATTGATTTTGATCAGGTACGACTTAACTCCACTTATAACCAAATTCATTGTGACTTCCCCTTTTTATATTCCTCTATTATATAAAATAGATATACATACAACTTGATTAACCTATCTAATATAGTTATCAATTTAACGTGCTATCCTTGACCGCATTTATTTTATGCCGGGCTATTCATAGCTTCTTTTGACTGCTACCAGCGTTCCGTAACTAATCACAATATTAATGATTAAAATCACTGATTTAATAATCTAACCATCGTTCACAAATGGTACCACCGGAGAAAATAAAAAAAATGAACTCCCGGAGGGACCCGACCCAAATATTGAAACCCGATACGTAGGCGAGCGCAGGGCACGGTTCACATCCACGAACGGGCGACAACCATCGGAATCGGTTCTCTCTTGTTCTTGTTGCTGCCATCCAATCCAACGGAACGGGACGGTGTGCAGATGGACCACCGTGACGCCTCCTCTTCCTCCTCCTTTATAATATATCTTCTCTTCTCAGAGAGAGAGAGAGAGATAGAGAGGACTCCGAGGAGACAGGCGGAGGCGAGGCGAGGCGAGGCGAAGCGGGGCCTATTCCTGCCGATCTGTGAAAGTGGGGGGAGAACGATGCGGAGGATGCCGGAGAAGCCTTGGTTTGTGGCGGTGGCGGGAGCGGTGGTCATCGCCGGGGCGCTCCTCATCTCCGGCTTCGTCCGCAGCGGGGACCGCGCCCTCCTCTGCTCCCTGGCCACGTACTCCCTTTCCTCCTCCGGCGCGGGGGGCCGATCCCTCCCCGCCGGCCCCATCCGGGCACAGCTCGCGGAGACGATCCTGCACTACGCGACGACGGGGGTGACCCCGCAGCAGTCACGCGACGAGATCCGCATCTCCTTCGACGTGCTGCGGGAGCGGGGGCCCTGCAACTTCCTGGTGTTCGGGCTGGGGCACGACTCCCTCATGTGGTCGGCCTTCAACGCGGGGGGCACCACGCTGTTCCTGGAGGAGGACCCCAAGTGGGTCCAGACGGTGCTCAAGAACGACGCCACCCACACCCTCCGCGCCCACACCGTGCGCTACCCCACCCAGCTCCAGCAGGCCGACGAGCTCCTCCGGTCCTACCGCACCGAGCCGCGGTGCATTCCCCCCGGGGCGTCCCTGAAGGGGAACCGCGGGTGCCGGCTGGCGCTGGCGGATCTGCCGGAGGAGGTGTACGAGCGGGAGTGGGATCTGATCATGATCGACGCGCCGCGGGGGTACTTCGCGGAGGCCCCCGGGCGGATGGGGGCCATCTACTCGGCGGCAGTGATGGCGCGCAACCGGAGGGGGGAGGGGGACACCCACGTCTTCCTGCACGACGTCGACCGGCGGGTGGAGAAGATCTTCGCGGAGGAGTTCCTGTGCAAGAAGAACCTGGTGAAGGGCACCGGCCGCCTCTGGCACTTCCGCATCCCCCCCGCCAGGGACGAAGCCGCCAACGCCGCCCGTACCGGGGGCTTCTGCTAAATTTTCCCGAGCCATCCCTTTTATTATTATTTTTATATTTTTTTGCCCTTCTAATTTTGACAGCGATTGGGTAGCACGGCCGGCCAGATGCCTCTACATCATCGTCATGGATGAGGTGGGTTGCCCTTCGGATTGCTGCCTACTTTAGTGCAGCCATTTTTAATTCTCTCTTCTGTTATGAGTTTTATCTTTTTCCCCCGTCCTTCTAATTATAATTATGATATAATTATAATGCTAGATGGAGTGATGTCCACGCCATGTGCTGCCGACGGTGGTGGTCCTTTCTGGGTTTCTGGGCTCGGTGTCGGGGGCGGGTGGGGGGGGGCGGGCGTCACTTAATTATTAGAATAGAAGATTGAAATACGAGGACGGCATGATTTTTATAGATAAGTTAGATCAGATAAATAACTGCTGGAGGCACGTCGCCGGGGCCACTCCCGAGTACAAATGTGATCTCTGGGGACCGTGTCAGATGGCTAGGGCAACTCGTACATATCACCACGTGTCACGCGGTGATTCGCTCTCTAGACATGGGTAAAAGATTGTTTGTTCTCTTTTGAGATTTTCAAATTTTGGTTCACTTATCAGTTGTGCCAAGTTTGAGCTGCACATGAGTTATTTATTAGGTGCCAAAAGTGCATCTTTGTTTTGTTTCGTTTCATAAACTAAATCTGGGTTTAAACTGAGCTTTCATCTGAATATCAAATAAGATTGATTTTTATTTTCTAGTCGCGGACGAGGATGTCGTTAAAAAAAAGAAGAAGAAAAAGGGTCCTCATCTTGATTGGTCAAGTTCCAAGTGAAATTTTAAGAGCCTTCCTTCTTGCACACATCTTGAAACGGATCTTTCACTTAGGTCAAATGTAAGTGGGCATCGTTTAGGACGCCCACCCTGGTGATCGGTTAAACTGCTCCGGAGGGGTTCCCTCCCATTAAGGAGCCCGGTTTATTAGAACATTTGGACGGACAGAGTTTACAATGCTTTGCACACAGTGAGTTGCCTTTTAATGGGGATTTTAAATTTGTTTCATTGCGCTGTACTGGTCCTAACATTTAGGGGGGGATTTGATAACGGGGTGTCGTAATCGACCCCGAAGAGTCGATTACCGTACCCGATGTCGGTTAAGAGATTTGTGTGAGGGGGAGGGTGAGGGGAGATGGGACCCACCGATTAATCGGTGTCGATTAATCGACCGACCACTCGTTTGTCAAACATGGCCTCATGAAATATACTATCCGTTATGGGCGGAGTCCACGGGATTTTGTCAGTAAAAGACGGCCCATAAATTATGGATCCAAGTATTTACACACACTTAGCTCAGCTTTCATTATGACATTAATCTGGTTCATTCATACCTCATCGTCCGTCGGCAAGGCTAGTTTCAAGCTGCGGTTGCTCTACTTTGATACGTCTTATCGTACGTCTGGGTAAAATATTTTTTTACAGGTGTTTTTCTTTTCCTGCACGATTCGTGATTAAATTGTTATAGGTAAGATTTGTTATGTCGATGATTTGTTTCAACTCGATTTAACACTGATTCGATACGATACGATCTGACTTATATAAATTTTTAGACTTAATTAAAAAAGATTAGAGTCGTCTGAAATTGAATCAACCGTCTCAAACTACTCTAAATACGATACAGTCAACTCAAAATGCCCAGTTACATGGATATTACAAACCATCACTATAGAAGGTATCGCTGACTCATTTTTTCCATACTTTCGTGAGTTGGCAGTATCTTAGCCAGATAATTGAAGGCACAATTTTTCAAAAGATAGGATGGAAGAGAATCACTTAGCGCCCTATTTGTTATCAGAATAGCGCACGCAGATTTCTCACTTGATGAGAGAGACATATAACGGGCCAAAACTCTCTTCTCACACACATAAATTTTATCCAGAGTCGAATATCGTGTCTGACTCTTTAAGATCGAACACGATAATCTCAGCCGAAAAATAAAACGACCTCTTTGTATACAATTTGGTGAGCAAAACAAAGATTGATGGAACAGGAGAAGTGATGATAAAAAAATGATTTTCTTGACACGAGGGACACACCCTCTGTTCTGTCCATCCTTGATGGGCCAATGGCAAGGAGGCGTACCCCCCTCTCCCACACGTCAAAATTGCGAGTCCAACTCAATTTATGAGAAAGCAACGGGCGGCCAACAGCGTAATGTTATTTTCTACATCGGCACCTCTTCGATAATGTTGAATCCTCGTGACACGACGGTGAGATGCGCTGATGAGCAAATTATTTGGGAAGCAAGTACGTGGTTTTTCAGATGAATCACTAAACACACGACATCAAAAACGTGTAGGGTGGTTATAGTTCTCGATAGATTTTTGCTTAGTCATAAAAAAATTTACATTAAAATTATTAGTAAATAAAAATTTATAAAAAACTATTCTTGAAAATATATCAACAGACATATTATTGTGTAAATTTAAATTATATAAGAGTATTATTTTATTTATAAATATATTATATTTATAAAAAATATAAAAAATTATGCTTAAATAACATTTATGAAATATTTGAATTAACACAATGATTTACCTACTAATATATTTTCAGAAATAATTTTTTTACAAATTCACCTCTAACAATAATTTTTATGTAAAAAGTCTTAAAAAAATGACATGTCATAGCTATAATAGTAATACTTAGTACACCACTTCCTTTAATTACACCGCAACAGTGTACCATTTTTTTAAATTTTTTTTTTTGATGTGAGTGTCCCATGCCATTCATCCCCCACTCTAACAAATTTAAGAAAAAAAATCCCAAGATAATTTGATGTGAGTTTCACACTAAAAAAAACTTCAAAAAAAATGATATACCACTAGACAATGCAATTACGGTCGAACATTGTAATAAACGTTACTCTAACTATAATCATGATGCTGATAGCCACATAAAAATTCGTAATAATAGACTTTTGGTAAACCAACTTAGAGACGATCTACATCGAGAAGATAGTTTATGGCTGCCATCATAGTTAGATTTCTCCAAAAAATCAAGGAGTAATTTACAAAATTACACTATAATCATTATAACATCACGTGGTTATGCTTCCCGTTAACTAGTGTCAAGAGTATATTAGCGTATCCTAATCTTATGGGACAAATTACCCCGTGTACTCTCTATATAAGGAGCATTACTCCAAAGAATAAAGATATTACCTTTTAACCCTTTTTAGAGGGTCTTTTCTCATATGGTATCAAAGCGGGATAATCCCAGGTGAGACCCAATGTCGCCTCTCTCCTTCTCTCTTCTGCATTGTGCTTCACCTGTCGGCACCCTACAGACTCGCGATTGCGATAGGGGCCTCTCTAGCCGCCCTCCCTCTTCCCGCAGTGGGATCCGACCCAACGCAGCAGGGTCCGCCGCCCCGGTAGATCTCCTTCTAGCTGGCCCAACCACCGTCGGCCTTCTTCTCCGTCATGATCAACACATAGACGAGGGTCGTCTCTCACCTCTCTCATCCCTCTTCGTATGTGATGATCACTCCTTGGTGTCTCTCCATTTCTTGACTGCTGTGATTGCTTTCCCATCCTCATCGTCAGATATACGGACGACTACTTCGGCTCTTGGAACGACTGTCAAGTTGAACGGTTCCAACTATCTTCTTATTCTAATTTCTCTATGACTCTCAACTAAACCTCTCTCATCTGGATTCTCCTCTAGTTGACAAGAAAGATGAGACGAAGTTTGCAACTTGACAGTTCGATGATTATTTTGTGATGACTCTACTCCTTAATAGCATGGAGCCCCATGTGAGCTCTAATGTTGTTTTCCTTAGTGCTACGAAAGAAATATGGGATGCTCTGAAGGAAATGTACTTTGATGAAAAGAATGTCACTTGGATTTATTCTCTCTAAGAAGAATTTCTTTTTCTCTCATGGAAGATGGTCACCCCATTCATGAGTATTTTACCACTCTGAAGGGCAAGTGAGATGAATTACAATTGTTTCATCTCTTCACCACAGATGTGGCCACCTTGAAAAAGCAACGTAAGGAGTTCTTAGTTACCAAATTTTTGTCTGGCTTGGATGACTCCCTCAGCCATGTTCGTTCTCATCTTCTCTCGGACGACGAGATTTTCTCTCTGGCGAATGCTATGTCTCGAGTTCTTTGGGTCAATTCCACAACCTCTACTGTTGAGCAATTCCTCCACCTCTACTATTGAGCTCTCTTCGGCTGGCCCAGTTGAGCACTCTGCACATCTTGCTGGTCGTGGTCGCAGTCGAGGGAATGGCTGTGGCCGAAACTCCTATCCTCCTTGTACTCATTGTGGTCATCAAAATCATATACTTGAACATTGTTGGGTGAAGTTTGTCATCCGGACACCATTAAACTTGCGATGAATCCACCTCCACTGGCTCCAGATGCTCAGGTCAATCCCTCTACTACGCCACAAGAACACCCAGCGGATGTGACCGTTACTCTGCCCAAGGGTGACTATGAGTGCCTACTCCAGCAACACTTATTCCATGTAGTTCCTTCCACTTCAAGTAGTATGTCTGTCATCTCTCATGGTTCATCTTGGATCATTGATTCTGGGGTTTCTAGCCACATGTCAGGTAATCAATCATATTTTTTCACTTTGTGTCTCACATCTTCCTTCTTACCTATATCTGTTGTCGATGGATCTCCATCTCCTATCTTTGGCATTGGCATTGTTCGTCTATCTCCCACTCTCACCATTTCTAATGTGTTATGTTCCTTAGTTTCCTGTCAACCTTCTTTCCACCGGTTGCCTAGCTCGTGATTATAACTACTTTGTTACATTCTTTCCTTCTTATTGTGTCCTTCAGGATCTTCAAATGAAGGCGACGATTGGTGGAGGGAGTGAGTATAGTGACTTGTACTGCTTGACGGACCAACTGTCTACTCCTTCGACTCTCGCTATAGATTCTCCATATCATTGGCATTGTCATCTTCGTCATCCGACTCTCTCAAAGCTTTGTCAATTTGTATTCATTTCTCCCACTTTGTCTCAGTTTCAATGCCATGCTTATGAGCTTGGCAAGTATCATAGAGTGTTTTTTTCCTTCTACTGAAAATAAACAGAGTGCCTCTCCCTTTGATATAGTTCATAGTGATATATAGGGTCCTAGTCTTGTTGTCATGTCTCTAGGGTTTAGATATTTTGTTACTTTCATTGATGATCACTCTTGGATGACTTGGGTGTTTCTTTTGAAGAGTTGGCCACATGTCATGTTTGTTTTTCAAGAATTCTTTCAAGAAATAAAAACTAAAATTTCCACTTCTATTAAAATTATTCGTTCTGACAATGCCGAAGAATATTTGTCTTCTCAGTTCAGTGAGTGCTGCTTCGCTCAGGGATTTTCTCATCAAATTTCTTGTGCTTACACCTCTCAATAGAATGGAGTTATTGAACGCAAAATTGCCACTTTCTCAATGTTACTCGGACCCTCATGTTTCACATGGCTATTCTAAAGCAGTTTTGGGGTGATGCTATTCTTACGGCATGTTACCTCATTAACTGTGTTCCCTCATTTGTCCTCCCTAGGGTCAACCCCTTCTCGTGCCTCTATCCTTCTACTGACCCCTTCTCTCTTCCCCCTCGGGTCTTTGGTTGTCTCTATTTTGTATATGTCCTAGGACTGAGTCACGATAAGTTATCTCCTCGCATGATTCATTGCATTTTTCTTGGTTATTCACGAACTCAAAAAGGCTATCATTATTTTCATCCAGTCTCGCGGCACTTCTTTGTTACTATTGACGTCACGTTCTTTGAAACTACATCATATTTTTCATCGTCTTCCATACCGTCAATGTCTCCTTCACTGCCTCTCCCCCCGTTGTTTCCTTTACTAGATGATTCAAGACAGGCTAGCAATACTGCCCTCGATATGGTAGATCTTGCTCTGAAACCGTTGCAAGTTTATCAACGATAGAAAGTCTTGGTGCCGCCACCTCAGCCATCACCATCAGTGCCCTTGATCGAAGATCTACCACCTTCTCCTCCGGATAACTAGTTGGATCTTCCTATTGTTCTTAGGAAAGGTAAACATGTTGTGTCAGCACCTTCCATTTTTTACAATGAGTTTGCCTAGACATCGCTTCTCAAAAGTGCTCGTCATAACGGTTCTCATCCTATTGCACGATTTGTGTCTTATGAGCATCTCAGTCCGTCTTTCGAGATTTTGCTTTCTCTCTTTCTTCCACTTGCATCCCTACTTCTTATCAGGACACTCTTTCACATCCTTAGTGGAAGGCCGCTATGGATGAGGAGATGTCTCCTCTCATGTCTCGTGATACTTGGGATCTTGTTGCTCCTCCTCTAGGAGTTGTTCTTGCGGCATGTAAATGGGGATTCACCCTAAAGTATTTTTCAGATGGCACTGGTGACCGGTATAACGCCCATTTGGTGGCCAAAGGATTTACACAGACATATGGGGTTGACTATTTTGAGACATTCTCTCTCGTAACTCATATAAACTCTATGTGTGTACACTTCTATGTGGGTGCCAATCTTGGTTGGTGCATGCTTCATATGGAAGTGAAAAATGCCTTCCTCTACGGTGATCTGTAAGAAAAAGTTTACATGGAGTAATATTCATGATATGTTGCTCAAGGGGAGACGAAAGTATGCATACTCCAGAAGGCGATTTATGGCCTCAAGCAGAGTCCACAGACTTGGTTTGATAAATTCAGTCAGATAGTCTCACTTGTTGGTCTTGTTCGTAGTCAAGCTGATCACTCAGTTTTCATCAAAAAAAGTTCTACAGGAATTGTTACCCATGTTATTTATGTTGATGATATGATCTTGACTGGCAGTGATAAGGAAGGTATTACAGTTATAAAGGAATATCTACAAAAATAGGTTGTTACGAAAGATCTTGGTTGGCCACGATTTCTTTGGCATAGAGGTGGCATATAGTAGGGATGGAATCTCTCTCTCTAAAAAGAAAATATGCATTAGATTTACTTTAGGAAAGGAGTCTTATTGATTACAAACATGTAGATACTCCTATGGTCATTAGACCCGAGTTCTGGGATGAGTTTGGGGAAGATTTCCCTGACGCTGGTCACTATAGATGTCTGGTTGGTAAGCTCATTTATTTGACTAATATCAAATTAGACATCACCTTTGCAGTTGGTCTAGTTAGTTAGTTCACGTAAAATCCAAAACAATGTCACTGGGAGATTGTTCTGAGAATTCTAAAATATGTAAAAGAGGAGCCTAGAAAGGGCCTACTATATAGGAGACATAGTCACTTGTGTGTAGAGGCATTTTCTGATGCTAACTATGTTAGCTCTATTTCTAATAAGAAATCCACCTCGAGATATTGCTCTTATGTCGGTGGTAATCTTGTCTCTTGGCGAAGTAAGAAGCAAGGTGTGATAGCCCGCTCAAGTGCAGAAGTTGAGTATCGAGCGATGACACACACCGCTTGCAAGATGTTGTGACTCCAATCTTTAATTCGAGACCTAGGTTTCTCATATTCTGAGTCAATATTGATGCACTGTGACAACCAAGCATCAATCTACACTGTAAGTAATTTCATTTTTCACGAACGAACCAAATATATTGAGGTGGATATTCATTTTGTTCAAGAAGTGGTGATGTCAAAGAAGATCGCCTAGCCCCATCTTCTTTCATCCCTGACCATGGTCCAACGTTATATATTGGACCACACAATTTTAAAGCAACCCATCATGTTTTCTTATATTTTTATTTTAAAGGCCCAAATAGCTCACCCAACAGTCAACAGCGACTCCTCCCATGGCCAATATCGCAGCGTGAAATGAGACACTCCTCTGGTTAAGGAAACGAAAATAATAATAATAACTCAAAGCCTGAGATGTTCAGTACGAGGTCACTTTCTCACCTATCCCATCAAATCACAAATATTACGTGGAAACAAATGCATTTGTTTGTAACTTGAATAATAATTAATCTCATCTTCAGAATTTTATCCCTTCTGCTCAAGTTAAAAAGTTTCAATTGTACATTTACACTTAAATTAACTTTTTTTTCAGTAGATTTTTTTTTTACCGGAGGGAACAACTCAAGATCTAATCCGAGATCTATCCCAAAGGAGGGAGATGGTGAGACCACTACAACAAATCGTGGACTCTACACTTAGAAAAGCCAGCCGTGAACAAATTAACTCAAAATAACATGCAGATAGCTCCCAAATTTTAACGTTTATATCCTAAATAAGACCTTCAATATGAGTATGGGGATGTCCAATAGGCCCTTAACTCTCACTTTCAATCATCTGATTTCCATCTGATGATCGGGTGAGGGGGCAAATAAAAGAGTTTCAACTCTCTCGCAACCCTAGAGATCACCTTTCAAGGAGCTCTACCACCATAGAAGAGGAACTCATCTCTGAGGTTGTTTGACATGGTGTAAAATATTGTAAAATATCATGAGATGATATTTTTTAGATATTTGAAATACTATAATTGTTTTAAAATATTGTCCTTTATGTTTTGTATGTTGTAAATAGCTAGATTTCAAAATTGATTGACCTATATGGCACCCTTCTTAATCATTTTCAATTTAAAATCCTCTAACTCCAAAATTAGATATTTTAAAATAAAAATTTTTATTTTTATGAATTCTAAATTGAGAGATTTTAAATTTTTTTTACATACTAGTCCCTGCAATCTTATCTGATTCCAAATAAATTCTTATAATCTTTAACATATCAAATACTCCATCAGATTATTTAGCTTTCCCAAATAAATCTCAATGGGGAAAAGATGATTTAAAAAAGTAAAAAAAATATTCCTTTTATAATAAAGAGAAAGACCTAATTACTCCTAGTAAATTATGAAGTTTTTTCATTCCCCCCCACCCCCCTAAGAGTGAGGGATGTCATCTCTCTCTCTCTCTCTCTCTCTCTCTCTCTCTCTGTGTGTGTGTGTGTGTGTGTGTGTGTGTGTGTGTGTGTGATGCTTCCTAGGATGAGCAAACTTCCCAAAGGACACCAACGGGTGCGCCACATGACTTGTTCTCCCATGCCTTGTGAGAAATTGTAAAACTCTTAATGTGTTGTCAATTGTCCAATGTCTCTTCCTATTCCAAGATGTGTATAAATAACAAGTATGATCTCCCACAAGACAATAAGAGAGATTTAATTTGAAGCCAAGCTCAAGTCTCAAGGGTACATGGGAGTTGTCACCGGAATCGAGCCATGTCCCCTAGTTACAATCCCAAATAAGAAGGATCCTCATGTGTCTTTCCCCAATCCGAACCATAATGTGTGGGTGAGGAAACATCAATTGATTCTCAACTGGATGTTGGCATCTCTGATTGAAACCCTCATCTCTCTCATAGTCAATCATACAACCTCGCACATTGTCTAGGATGTCTTAAGCAAGGACTTTTCCTCGCACTCCAGCGTTTATGTTCTCCAACTAAAGACTTCACTATAGAATGTCAAGCATGCTTTTGCATTTGTAACAAAATGTATTCAAACATATCAATACTATTACTGACAACCTCGCCATGATCAGCCATCCACTTGCCAACTTTGACCTCATCCTGTAGGTCCTTGCAGGCCTTGGCCCTGCTTGTGACTCCTTTGTATCATAGATCACCACCCGACTATACAACATCACTTTGGAAGACCTACATGAGATCTTCTTTACACATGGGAGCCTTCTTTAGTAGCAATAGAAAACCTCTGAAGAATCCCCTTTTTCTACTACTCACATGGCTTCTGGAGAACGTGGTACACATTCCCCTCATCAATTAAAGCATGATGGTCATGGTAACAATAATGGTTGAGGCCGAGGACATGGTCGCGATCAAGGTTCTATCCACAATCAATTATGTCTTGGTGTAGGGCATCGAGGGTATGTGTAATATCCCGGACCTTTCGGATCCTTCTTCGTGGGTCCCGGACCTGGTTTTCGGAGCGTCCAGCTCCGTTGTGTCCAAAATTTCGTTTCGGACATCTTTCGTGTTCGGATCGGCGTGATCCGGAGTCGTTTCGGAGGCCCGGAGGCGTTCCGCGGCTTTTCCGCGTGTGTTTTCCGATTCCCGGCGTGTGTTTCGGCTTTTCCTTCGGACGCTCGCTGCGGGTTAACTGGGCCGTTCACCCGGGCACGAGTGGTACCGTTGCGATCGGTGCGTTCCGAGGATTCCAGAAATGTATTTTTCTATTTTTCGATATTTTTCCGAAAATTCGGATTTTCTATAAAGCCCTAATTCCTTTTTCTTTTTCTTTCCCTTTTCTCTTTCTTCTTCCTCCTCCTCTCTCTCGCGACCGTGAGCCCCCTCTCTCTCCCTCTCTCCCATTCGGCTGCGGCGAACCCCTCTCCGGCTACGGACGGCGGCGGGGCGACGGCGCGGACGCGTGGGCGACGGTGAGGCGATCTCGTGGGCGTGCGGCGAGCGTGGGAAGCGTGGGGAGTTCGTGAAGCTTCGAGCATTCTTCGTGATTCGTGATCGATCCGGCGGAGCATTCGCTCCATCGAGGTAGGGTGACGTTCCTTAGCCTCATGCCGTTCTTTTCCGTGATTTATAGGCCGCGGGGAGGCCGAGAGGGGATCATTTGAGCGTTTTTGGGTTTTTCCATGATTTGGGGAGAGCTCGCCCGATCTATGGATTCAATGCATGGATTCGTGTTTTGAGGGCCTAGAATCATGCTAGGGGTCCCCAGGGGTCTTCCCCTTTGTTTTCCCCCTCTCCTATGGAGGTATGGGGGCGTGGTTGGGTTTTTTTTGGGCGTTCTTACCGTTTTCGGCCGCGGACTGAGAACGCGCTATACTCCAGTAGCGCGTTCTTGGAGGTCGCGCTGCCCCGACCGAGCGCGTTCATCGGAGAAGATGAACAGGAGGCGGTTCCTGTCGCGCTATGGGGTCATAGCGCGATCATCCTTGTCGCGCTAGGAGGACCTAGCGCGATGGTCCTTGTCGCGCTAGGGTTCCCTAGCGCGATGGTTCCTGTCGCGCTTGGGAGACCTAGCGCGATCTTTGCTGTTGCGCTAGGGTTCCCTAGCGCGATGGTCCCTGTCGCGCTGGGTATCCCTAGCGCGATCAGGTCGTTGTTGGGTGTTTCTCTTGGGCCGTGTGTGCGCCCCGGGCACCCCGTGGAGTTCCGTGACCGTGTCTTTGGTGTCCGGAAGTCCCGTTTGCCTCGGTCAGGCGTTTGACCGTGGGCCGTGCATCTGTTTCTTTTCCGACCGTGGTCACCGTGCGACGGGGCTGGTGCGTGGGGTGATTCCCACACGTTGTCGGGTTCGGACGTCGTTTTCCGTTGACTCGAGAGTCTACTCCTTCAGTGACCCTCCACTAGTCGTAGCCTACTAGTACGCGGGTGCTAGTCGCACCAGGGAGTGGTGTACGGGCCGACCTTTCGAGACGGTTTGTGGACCGGTTACCGTTGGGCCCCACGTCTTGCAGCCAGAGTCCGGCTGAGGGGAAAACCGGTCAGAGGGCCAGACCTGGGACGCGTGGTCTGTGTGTGCACACGTGGTTGGGGGCGGTTGGACCCACGTCGACGGGCGTGACCCCAGCTAGTCACTTGTTTGTGGTTACTTGTACGGTGTTCGCGCCTCGGGTAGGACCTACCACGTCAGGCGGTTCACCTGCGGTGCGGTGTAAGACGTCAGGGGACGCTACCGGCTGTGCTTCTAGTGGGTGGTACTCCTGTCGAGTACGGAGTGTCAGACTGTCAGTCGTGTGTTTCCGACCTTCGGGTTTTACGGTTCGACCGTTGATTTCGGTCTTCTCGTACCGTGGCACGTGTGTCGGTTTGCGTGCCGTAGGGTCTAGTTCTGTAGAGTACAGGGCTTTCCTTTCCGAGGTGCTTTCCTACCGCTAGAGTAGTGGTTTCTCGTTTTTCGAGGTAGGGTTCGAGTGATCCCTACTGAGTCTTGTTCTGAGACTCATTCCCTGCGTGTTTTCACCGTGTTTCAGGTGAGGCGCCACCTTCGGGGAGCGCGTCAGGAGCGCAGCGTGGTGCGGGTGCCCAGAGGTAGTGCCAGAGGTCAGAGCCGGGGGATGCCCCGTGTAGCTGTACTTTTCTTTCTTGTCACTGTACTAGTCGTGGACTACTGTTGCTGTTGTTGTTATTTTATTGTGGACCATGTAAATTGTTAATTTATTTCCTGCTTAATATTATAACTGTTTAATTTCTGCAATTATCTGTGATGCTTATGTAGGTTCCACACCATCCTTTTAACCCTTCCGAGTCTTCGGACTCGTGGGTGGCGGTACGAGTCTCGGGTTATCGGGCCTTCCCGGTAATCGGATTCTCGGGTCGTTACAGCTGGTATCAGAGCGCGGTTGTGGAATTACATGAGAATCATAGGTAATTGTAGTGGTCCACTAGTCCACAGCGATGATGTACATGTGACGCTGGCATTGGGCACCGCGTGTTTTATTCTGACATTACCGTTTCCGTGTTTTCTGTCTTGTGCTTCAGGAGCGAGTATGGCGCCGAGGAGAAGTTCTCGCTCTCAGCAGGGGCAGTCGGCTGGAGGTCAAGAGATCCAGCAGGGGGTCCAGAGGGACCAGGAGGAGCATAGCAGAGTTCCGGGAGCTACCGAGGCCGCGGATGCTGCGAGGGCTCCGGGGGCCGAGGATTTCTTCCGTGGCATGTACCATCTCATGTCTCAGCAGTTTGGCGGAGAGACTGCTGAGGGCTCGATTGTCAGGGGTGGGCCAGGCCGAGCAGTGAGGGACTTCATGCAGTTCCATCCACCTTACTTTAGCGGCCAGGCAAACCCTGATGCGGCTCGTGATTGGCTCGATGAGATGGAGCGGGTGTTCAGTTCTGCGAAGAGTACTGCCGAGGACAGAGTGGTGTTGGCCTATAACCAGTTGCAGGGTACGGCTCGGAGGTGGTGGTCTTCCGAGTGGAAGACGTCCTTTCAGCTTCGTCCACTTGAGCAGGTCGAGTGGGATGACTTTGTCAGTGCTTTCGAGCGTACGTACTGTCCAGATGTTGTTGCTACGCAGCGGATGCGGGAGTTTCTGGAGCTGGTGCAGGGTGACATGTCCGTGTTGCAGTATAGGGCCCGATTTGTCGAGCTGGGTCGGTATGCACCTCATATCATGGAGCATGAGAGGGTGAGGACGACGCAGTTTGTGCAGGGCTTGAGGCTGGAGCTGAGGCACCATTTGATCGCGAATGGGGCCACTGATCTAGAGACAGCGTCTCGTGTTGCGATTTCCTTGGAGATGGATATGCAGAGGACTCGAGGACCGATCAGCCAGGGGCAGTCTTTGTCAGGTCGCAGCCAGCAGTCGGCTACCCAGCAGCAGGGTTCCTTCCAGCATGCGATGAGTGGTTCAGGAGTGCCGGCACATGCAGCTTCGGTGACAGGATCTGCGTCCTTCGGCTCGAAGGTCAAGAAATTCTTCAAGAAGGGGTTCGGCAAGAAGAAGTCCAGAGATCAGGGACAGACTTCATCGGGCAGTGTACAGCAGCCGATTCCTTTGCAGCGTCAGGGATCAGTGGGTGGATTGCGAGGACCTTGTCCACGATGTGGTGGGACCCACCTAGGCAGGCAGTGCACGGCGCCGATTATCTGTTTTCGGTGTGACCAGCCAGGGCACATGGCGCGTGACTGTCCTCAGAGGCCGCCGCAGCAGCAGGTTCCCCAGCAGCAGCAGCAGCAGGGACAGTATCCGCCGCTACCCAGGTCAGCTAGTGTGGGAGGCAGGCAGAGGGCTCGTGGCCAGATCACGCACTTGACCAGGGCAGAGGTAGTGGCGTCGCAGCTCGTGGAAGGTACCGTTCAGATTTTGGGTTGTGCGGCTCGGGTTTTATTTGATTCTGGCGCGTCTCATTCGTTTATTTCGGAGGATTTCGCGTCGAGCGTCGAGGAGCCGGTGACCCAGTTGTCCTGTGATTTGGCAGTGGAGTTGCCTTCGGGTGACTTTATGGTCACTCCGTATTGCTTCGACCAGGTTCCGGTGTGGATCGATGGGCGGAGTATGCCAGGCAGGTTGTATGCGTTGCAGCTTCTGGATTACGACGTGATTCTAGGCATGGATTGGCTCGAGACTCATGGAGCGGTGGTGGATTGTGGGATGAAGAGGGTCTACTTCCAGCATCCGAGCAAGAGGACCTTCTATTTCCAAGGTATCCGTTCCACCTCTTCTCGATTCCTTATCTCTGCTATTCGAGCCCGTCGGTTGCTTGATTCAGGTTGTCAGGGTTTTCTCGCGTCTGTGGTTGTGTCTGACCGGATGGAGCCGAATGTCGAGGACATTGCGGTGGTGTGCGAGTTTCCCGATGTTTTTCCTGAGGAGTTGCCTGGATTACCTCCCCAGCGGGAGATCGATTTCGTGATCGAGGTTGTACCTGGTACGGGACCTTTGGCGAAGGCTCCCTACCGTATGGCCCCCGCTGAGTTGAGGGAGTTGAGGGCGCAGTTGCAGGAACTGTTGGCCAAGGGGTATATTCGTCCGAGTTTTTCCCCTTGGGGTGCGCCCGTGTTGTTTGTGAAGAAGAAGGACGGTAGTCTGCGGCTGTGCATTGACTATCGGCAGCTGAATGACGTGACCATTAAGAACAAGTATCCGTTGCCGCGGATTGATGATTTGTTCGACCAACTTCAGTCTGCGCGGGTGTTCTCGCGGATTGATTTGCGGTCCGGTTACTATCAGCTGAGAATTCGCGAGTCCGATGTGGAGAAGACTGCATTCAGTACGAGGTACGGGCATTATGAGTTTCTGGTGATGCCGTTTGGGCTCACCAATGCCCCGGCAGCCTTCATGGACTTGATGCAGAGGGTGTTTCATCCGTATTTGGACCAGTTCATGGTCATCTTCGTGGATGACATCCTTGTTTATTCGCGGTCTGCTGAGGAGCATGCGTACCATTTGGGTGTGGTGCTGCAGACGTTGCGAGATCACCAGTTGTATGCGAAGCTCAGCAAGTGCGAGTTTTGGCTCAGCGAGGTGCACTTTCTGGGGCACGTGATTTCTGGTGATGGCATTTCCGTGGATCCCGCCAAGGTCGAGGCTATGATGCAATGGCCGAGGCCGAGGTCGGTGACGGAGATCCGGAGTTTCTTGGGGCTTGCGGGGTATTATCGTCGATTTATCCAGGATTTTTCTCGCATTGCGACCCCGATGACTAGGCTCACGCGGAAGGATGTGCATTTCGTTTGGTCCGAGGAGTGTGAGCAGAGCTTCAGTGAACTGAAGAGGTTGCTCACCTCGGCTCCGGTGTTGGTTTTGCCTTCTGGATCGGGAGATTTTGTGGTGTGTACAGATGCTTCCGGCGTTGGACTGGGTGCTGTTTTGATGCAGCATAGTAGAGTGGTGGCTTATGCATCTCGGCAGCTAAAGCCCCATGAGGAGAACTACCCTACCCATGATCTTGAGTTGGCAGCAGTGATCTTCGCGCTGAAGATCTGGAGGCATTATCTGTACGGTGAGAAGTTCGAGGTGTTCACTGACCATCAGAGTTTGAGGTATGTGTTCTCGCAGAGAGATCTGAACCTCAGACAGAGGCGTTGGATGGAGTTCATGAAGGACTGTGACTTCACCCTGTCTTATCAGCCGGGCAAGATGAATGTCGTCGCCGATGCCTTGAGTCGGAAGGTGGCGGTCAGTACCTTGATGTTGAGGAAGTGGAGGCTCTGGGGACAAGTGCCCGAGGTATCCTTCAGGCTCAAGATTCCCCAGGAGCGAGGGTTGGCAGTGCTTGCGAGTCTGACTGTCACTCCTGCTATCCGTCGTCAGGTGACAGAGGCTCAGCATGCGGACCCTGAGTTGCCCCGGATTCTTGCGATGGCTGATGTGGAGCTTGGCGAGGACGGTGCTGCGAGGTTTCGTGGCAGGTTGTACGTCCCGGCCGAGGAGGAGGTTCGTCGTGCGGTGTTACGCGAGGCTCATGGGAGCAGGTACACTGTGCACCCGGGTGCGACGAAGATGTATCGGAACTTGCGGAGGCAGTTCTGGTGGCCTGGCATGAAGAGAGATGTTGCCGAATTTGTGGCCAGGTGCCTGATCTGTCAGCAGGTGAAGGCGGAGCATCAGCGACCAGGAGGTACTCTCCAGCCCTTGGATGTTCCTGCTTGGAAGTGGGACCATGTGACCACGGATTTTGTGGTGGGGTTGCCGAGAACCCCGAGTGGGCAGGACAGTATTTGGTTGCTGGTGGATCGGCTGACGAAGGTGACTCGATTGTTACCGGTCAAGGTCAGCTGGAGCGTGTCCAGGTTGGCTCGTTTGTATGTGGAGCGGATCGTGCCGTTGCATGGGGTTCCCATTTCAATCGTGTCGGATCGAGATCCGCGCTTCACTTCTGGATTCTGGAGGGGTTTCCAGCGAGCTCTTGGCACAGAGTTGGCATTTAGCTCGGCGTATCATCCACAGTCAGATGGTCAGTCTGAGAGGACCATTCAGACTTTGGAGGACATGCTGAGATCCTGCTGCCTGGAGTGGCAGGGGAGTTGGATTCATCACCTACCGTTGGTGGAGTTTGCCTATAACAACAGCTATCATTCGAGCATCGGCATGGCTCCTTATGAGGCATTATATGGGCGTCCTTGTCGGACTCCACTTGATTGGTTTGAGGTGGGTGAGCGTGTTTTGACGGGACCGGAATTGGTGCAGCAATGTGTGAACGTTGTGCACCTGGTTCGTCAGAACATGTTGGCGGCCCAGAGTCGGCAGAAGAGCTATGCTGACCGTAGGCGGCAGCCCCTCGAGTTCGCCGTGGGCGATCATGTGTTCTTGAGAGTTTCTCCGATGAAGGGGGTGATGCGTTTTGGACGGCGTGGGAAGCTGAGTCCCCGCTACATTGGTCCTTTCGCGATTGTGGAGCGCATCGGTGAGGTTGCTTACCGGTTGCAGTTACCTCCTGAGTTGGCGTCGGTGCATGATGTGTTCCACGTCTCGATGTTGCGGAAGTATATGCCCGATGACTCTCATGTGCTCGAGTTTTCTGTTTGGCCTGAGGTGACTCCAGATCTTTCTCTCCCAGAGTTTCCGATCCGCGTGGAGGATAGGCGAGAGCAGCGCCTGCGGAACAAGGTCATTCCCTTGGTGAAGGTCGTGTGGCAGCGACACTCTGGTGGTGAGGCTTCGTGGGAACGTGAGGACGAGATGCGTCAGCAGTTCCCGTATCTGTTTGAGTGAGTCTTCCTCTTCTTTCCCCTTGGGTTGTTCTCAATTTCGAGGACGAAATTCCTTAAGGGGGGAGGGCTGTAATATCCCGGACCTTTCGGATCCTTCTTCGTGGGTCCCGGACCTGGTTTTCGGAGCGTCCAGCTCCGTTGTGTCCGAAATTTCGTTTCGGACATCTTTGGTGTTCGGATCGGCGTGATCCGGAGTCGTTTCGGAGGCCCGGAGGCGTTCCGCGACTTTTCCGCGTGTGTTTTCCGATTCCCGGCGTGTGTTTCGGCTTTTCCTTCGGACGCTCGCTGCGGGTTAACTGGGCCGTTCACCCGGGCACGAGTGGTACCGTTGCGATCGGTGCGTTCCGAGGATTCCAGAAATGTATTTTTCTATTTTTCGGTATTTTTCCAAAAATTCAGATTTTCTATAAAGCCCTAATTCCTTTTTCTTTTTCTTTCCCTTTTCTCTTTCTTCTTCCTCCTCCTCTCTCTCGCGACCGTGAGCCCCCTCTCTCTCCCTCTCTCCCATTCGGCTGCGGCGAACCCCTCTCCGGCTACGGACGGCGGCGGGGCGACGGCGCGGACGCGTGGGCGACGGTGAGGCGATCTCGTGGGCGTGCGGCGAGCGTGGGAAGCGTGGGGAGTTCGTGAAGCTTCGAGCATTCTTCGTGATTCGTGATCGATCCGGCGGAGCATTCGCTCCATCGAGGTAGGGTGACGTTCCTTAGCCTCATGCCGTTCTTTTCCGTGATTTATAGGCCGCGGGGAGGCCGAGAGGGGATCATTTGAGCGTTTTTGGGTTTTTCCATGATTTGGGGAGAGCTCGCCCGATCTATGGATTCAATGCATGGATTCGTGTTTTGAGGGCCTAGAATCATGCTAGGGGTCCCCAGGGGTCTTCCCCTTTGTTTTCCCCCTCTCCTATGGAGGTATGGGGGCGTGGTTGGGTTTTTTTTGGGCGTTCTTACCGTTTTCGGCCGCGGACTGAGAACGCGCTATACTCCAGTAGCGCGTTCTTGGAGGTCGCGCTGCCCCGACCGAGCGCGTTCATCGGAGAAGATGAACAGGAGGCGGTTCCTGTCGCGCTATGGGGTCATAGCGCGATCATCCTTGTCGCGCTAGGAGGACCTAGCGCGATGGTCCTTGTCGCGCTAGGGTTCCCTAGCGCGATGGTTCCTGTCGCGCTTGGGAGACCTAGCGCGATCTTTGCTGTTGCGCTAGGGTTCCCTAGCGCGATGGTCCCTGTCGCGCTGGGTATCCCTAGCGCGATCAGGTCGTTGTTGGGTGTTTCTCTTGGGCCGTGTGTGCGCCCCGGGCACCCCGTGGAGTTCCGTGACCGTGTCTTTGGTGTCCGGAAGTCCCGTTTGCCTCGGTCAGGCGTTTGACCGTGGGCCGTGCATCTGTTTCTTTTCCGACCGTGGTCACCGTGCGACGGGGCTGGTGCGTGGGGTGATTCCCACACGTTGTCGGGTTCGGACGTCGTTTTCCGTTGACTCGAGAGTCTACTCCTTCAGTGACCCTCCACTAGTCGTAGCCTACTAGTACGCGGGTGCTAGTCGCACCAGGGAGTGGTGTACGGGCCGACCTTTCGAGACGGTTTGTGGACCAGTTACCGTTGGGCCCCACGTCTTGCAGCCAGAGTCCGGCTGAGGGGAAAACCGGTCAGAGGGCCAGACCTGGGACGCGTGGTCTGTGTGTGCACACGTGGTTGGGGGCGGTTGGACCCACGTCGACGGGCGTGACCCCAGCTAGTCACTTGTTTGTGGTTACTTGTACGGTGTTCGCGCCTCGGGTAGGACCTACCACGTCAGGCGGTTCACCTGCGGTGCGGTGTAAGACGTCAGGGGACGCTACCGGCTGTGCTTCTAGTGGGTGGTACTCCTGTCGAGTACGGAGTGTCAGACTGTCAGTCGTGTGTTTCCGACCTTCGGGTTTTACGGTTCGACCGTTGATTTCGGTCTTCTCGTACCGTGGCACGTGTGTCGGTTTGCGTGCCGTAGGGTCTAGTTCTGTAGAGTACAGGGCTTTCCTTTCCGAGGTGCTTTCCTACCGCTAGAGTAGTGGTTTCTCGTTTTTCGAGGTAGGGTTCGAGTGATCCCTACTGAGTCTTGTTCTGAGACTCATTCCCTGCGTGTTTTCACGGTGTTTCAGGTGAGGCGCCACCTTCGGGGAGCGCGTCAGGAGCGCAGCGTGGTGCGGGTGCCCAGAGGTAGTGCCAGAGGTCAGAGCCGGGGGATGCCCCGTGTAGCTGTACTTTTCTTTCTTGTCACTGTACTAGTCGTGGACTACTGTTGCTGTTGTTGTTATTTTATTGTGGACCATGTAAATTGTTAATTTATTTCCTGCTTAATATTATAACTGTTTAATTTCTGCAATTATCTGTGATGCTTATGTAGGTTCCACACCATCCTTTTAACCCTTCCGAGTCTTCGGACTCGTGGGTGGCGGTACGAGTCTCGGGTTATCGGGCCTTCCCGGTAATCGGATTCTCGGGTCGTTACAGCATGACTATCCACAGTGCTTCAATCAAGCATTTTCGGGTAGTTTACAATCATCTTAGCAATCTATACCTCATTGCTCTGGCATGTTCAACCCTTCGTCGAGCCTTTCGTCTGCTAATACATAGCCCTTGGCAGCCTTCTATGCAATGCATCCTAGGTATACATTGAGTATAGTACCTGAAGGTTCTGTGTCTTATCATGCTAGCACTCCTATCTTGACTTCTCCAACATGGTACCCCAACTTTGGCACCACACGCCACATCATACTAGACTATACTAAGCTTCTTGGAGCAGGGTCTAGAATGGTACATACACAATTCATATTGATAACGATATAGGTTTACATAATGTAGTTCTTCCTTCCTCCTCTCAACCCTTTTTATTTGACTAATGTTCTCCATATTCCTTCCATTGCAAAAAATATTCTCTTTGTCCATCAAGTTACCAAAGATAATAATGTTACTTTTGTTCTAATTGCTTTGTGAAGGATCGAGAGTCCACAACAGTTCTCATGCACTGTCATCTTAAGAATGGCATGTATCAACTATCTCTTCCCAATCATGCCTCTTTATCTGCTGCTCTTGTTGGGAAATAGGGCTTCACCTTTTAATGGCATTCTCATTTGAGTTACCCTGCTCTGAAGACTATGCTTCACATCTTATCTACACTCGACTTACCAACATTTCGCAATCCTAGTTTGTCAATGTGCTCTACTTGCATGAACTTGGAGAGCCATAAGCTTCCATTTACTTTGTCATTTTCTATTTATTTTGCTCCTTGATTCTTAATATTCTCTAATGTCTAGGGTCTTGATTCTTAATATTCTCTAATGTCTAGGGTCTTGCCCCTCTTGTTTCCCACTGTGACTTTCATTATTATGCTACTTTTGTTGATGATTTTTGTAAGTTTGCATGTTGTTCCCCATGCGTAATAAATTTGATCCCTTTGACATTTTTTATCCCTTCTAGCTACATGTGGAACATTATTATGATAGAAAAATTTGCATGTTTCACTCAGATTAGGGCGGTGATATTAGGTGCTCCATCGCCACCTTGATTCAAAAGGCATCATATGTGTGTTTCTTGTCAACACACTCGTGCATAAAATGGGGATGCAAAACAAAAACATCAGCATATTATTGAAACTACACTTATTCTCCTTACCCATGCATATATCCCATAGTGCTACTGAGATGAGGTTGTTTCCACAGCCGTCTTTTAATAAATCAACTCCTGATGTCACTGCTTCAAAATGATTACCCGCTTAACAGGCTCTTTGGTCTTACACCATACTACACCTTCTTGCATATCTTTGGATGCGCATGCTACCCTTGTCTACGTCCTTATTCTGATCACAAGCTTGATTATCGCTCCGATTGCTATATTTTCATGGGCTATAATACCTATCACCACATCTATTGTTGCTTACACTTGCCAACTTGGAGAGTCTACATCTCACATCATGTTGCCTTTGATGAGAGTTGTTTCTCTTTTTTAGATCTAGCCCTTTAACTCGCTATGTCATTGACCAATCCACCACTTCTAGGTGCCAAGATACTGAGCCCCGGACCCCTCGCTTACTCTTGATGTTGCCTTTGCTCTAGACATTATTGGCAGACCTACTCTTGTGCATGTTGTGCCCCTTGCTGCACAGTCAACTCCCTTGTCTGGCTCCCCATTACTCTCTACAAAATACCCTATAGCCCAAGGCCATCTCGGATCTTCTGCCTCATCCACTATTGTTCCTTGCACTCTTGTTGGTGACCACTTGTCAGCAATCCTGAGCACTCCGCTAATACCCATCCACATGGTGACAACATCTAACTCGGAGCCTGCCACTCTAGACTCTTCTCTGGTTCTTCACACTTGGGAGTTGGTTGATCTATATGCTACTACAGAACTAATCAAGTGCCTTCTCCTTTTCGGGCATTTACCAGTAGTCACGCCCTACCCAATCCTCTTCTTTTGGATATTCCTCAGGAGCTCACTTGTTTTATGCATGCCTCGAAAGGTCCGACCAAGCATTTTGTGATGCCATCCAAATTTGATGCCCTCTACACAATGGCACTTGGCCTTTGGTCCATCGACAATCTCACATGAGCGTGGCGGGTTGCAAGTGGGTGTTCAAGTTAAAGCATTGGGCGGATGGTTCTATTGAGTGCCGCAGGACCCGCCTTGTGGTCAAGGGCTACAGACAACAAACTGGAGTTGATTACTTCGACACTTTCAATCCAGTGATTAAAATCACTATTGTACACTTGCTTCTCGTGATCACGACAAGCTCTAGCTGGCCATTGTGTCAATGGGACATTTCCAATGCCTTCCCTCATGGTCATTTAGAGAAAGTTGTGTACATGGAGCAACCTCTAGGGTTCCTTCATCTATGTCGATTGCATCGCTCTCTTTATGGCCTCTATCAAGCACCTCATGCAAGGTTTCATCACCTAAATCTCACCTTCTCAACATGAATTTCACGGCTCCAAGACAGACACTTATCTCTTCTTCTGTTGCCATGGGAATTCAATGCTCTTTTTTCTCATCGATGTTAATGATACTATTGTTACCAGCATTGATCCAAGGGGTGTGTCTAACTTTGTTGCCTCTCTTAGAAATGAGTTTGCAATTTGCAACCTTGGTCCTGCACATTTCTTCCTTGGCATCGATGTTGTGCCTATATCCAGTTGGCTATCTCTTTTTCCCAATCTAAATACATTGTAGATATTCTTCAACGCTCCATTGTGCACCCTCTTTCAACCTCAGTAACCACAACTACTTCTGATAGGGATGTGTAGACACGCCATTCGCCTCTTCTTACTGCTCCCTTTTAGTACCAACGTATTGTTGGCACCCGATAGTATGTGACTATTACTCGGCGAGACATCTCCTTTACAGTAAACCGAGCGTGCCAGCACATGCATACCCCCACTGAACACCATCAAACACATGCTAAGTGCATCCTACGCTATCTTCAAAGGACACCCACGCATGGTTTTCTTCTATAATAAGATACCCCTCGACATCGACACACCTTCAATGATGCTGACTAGCCTAGGAGCAACCTTGATCACCACTCTATAAGTGGATAGGCAATTTTCTTTGGGCGAAATCTTATTTCTTGGAGCTCCAAGAAAAAAGCCACTATTGCCCGGTCCAACACGGAAGCACAATATAAGGCAGTTGCTAACACCAAAGGCGAACTTATATGGCTTCGGTCCTCATTGTAGGAACTTGGTATTTCATCTCCAACACTAGTTCTATGGTGCGACAATCTTGGGCCGCCCACTTCACTGCTAATCCTATATATCTTTGATGCTCAGGCAAAACATATTGAAATCGATTTTCACTTTGTTCAGGCACGTGTCAGTGCCAAGCAGCTTATTGTTTCTTACATTTCTACTTGTAATCAGCAGGTTGACATCTCGACCAAATCATTATCCCGACAATAATTCTTTGATATGCGTGCCAAGCTCAATGTCTTAGCTCCAACATTGAGTTTGAGAGGGTGTAAAATAGAAGCTTCTTGAGATGAGGAGGCTTCCTGAGATGACATATAAGAGGCTGCCTGAGCTGAGTAGATTTCTTAGGTTGACATAAAAGAGGCTTCCCAAGTTGAGCATGCTTCCAGGATGACAACCTCCTAGGCTGAACAGACTTCCAAAAGAACACCAACGGGTGCACCACATATCTTGGTGTCCCATGCTTCGTAAGAAATTGTCAAACTCTTAATAAGTTGTCCCAACCCTAATTTGTCCCATGTCTCTTCCTATTCCAAGACGTGTATAAATAAAAAATGTGGATCTCCCACGAGACGATAAAAGAGAACCGCACAATTTTCCTCTCTCTCTCTCTCTTCACCATCAAAGCCTCGCTTTGACCTCGAGTTTTTAACTCATCTCTGCTTCAACTCTTTGGTCTACACACAATGGTGATCTCTGACAATCCACAAGACCGCCCACTACTCGCCCTGGGGTCCTGGATCTGCAACGATCACCAAACTGGAAGAAGGTCAAGAGCCAAACCCACGGTAGGAAGGACGGAGCGATTTCATACGCTTCCAAGTTTATACGCACACATGCGGTGCTGCAATCAAACTAGTAGCCACCACCACCACCACTCTACGTGGGGAGAAACCTACCAAGTGGTGAGTCAGCCATGCAATTTTGGTCACGAATGGTGGCGAGCATCTCCTTCGTAGCCTCCATTGGAAGATCTTCTTCGTCGTCCTTCTTGGGGATGACTACTTATTCTCTTCCCCACCCCACCCCCCACACACAGGGTCTCTCTCACCCCATGCCCACAAGCTCCCCCCCCCCCCCCATCATGTCTTCGTCCTAGTCAAAATCGGAACAAGAACCCCGTCCCTCTCCTCCATGTGTTCTCTCTCTCTCTCTCTCTCTCTCTCTCTCCACTTAAAAGATATTTTCCTCATTTCTATGAGAACTTAAATTTAACTATAGTTTACTCCATCCAAGATAACAAATCTATCTACAATTTGACAATGGGTACTTAATTTGGAATAGAAACAGAATTGGATGTTACTTGATATGCTAATGATTAGAGGGAATTATTTGAAGTTAGGTAAGAAAAATCTCTTCGGTCCGCTTTAAAATTCGGCGGGGGGTTACGTGTTCGACCCAGAGAGGGTCGAACACAATGCCCGACTCCGAATAAACTTCCCGTGTGTGAGAAGAGAGTGTGAACCCCCCCACCCCATTCCTCTCTCACCAGGTACACAACCGCCTATCCTAATCGGAAAACAAATCGGGCCTTCATCTTTTTATGACATGCCGAACGACCTCTTCATCGACATGTGCCATCATCCACTAGTGGACCGAGGCTTTTGGTTTTTAAGTCTTGAATTATTTAAAAGCATATATTTATTGAAATAAGATTATCCTTTAATAGAAATCCATATGCACCAGTCACAATTTGCTGGCTCTACATAGTGGATTGGGGAACAACCTAAATTCCTGGAGAATCATATTTCTGAAGACAAGTTAAGCTGGACGAATACGGCCGCAACTTCAAAATAGAAAGAAGGGGGAGGTTCAGAGAGATTATATTTTCTTACAATTTTATTGAAGAAAATAGATGTCCAATAGTTGGGAGTGGCAGCTACTTGGAGAGGAAACGGTCAAAACGACCTCGCAAACCGGTATCACACGGCGCAACCGCATATATCGCACTTTCCGATGGGGCGGGTAACGCTTATTTTTTGACGATTACATTTTGCAGAATACTAGCAATACGAAAATTTTGTCAACGTGGAAATTCTGTATGCTCAGAGGCCAGAGCCCTTCCAGAGCTAGCAAGTGCCATCCATGAATTCAATCAGTAAGTCCTCAACCAAACCTCTATCAGGCATCTTCCCTGCAGCACCATAGATTGGAGCAAGCCCACCGCTAATTGGACCAGGGTTTTGCTTCACCTGAGGAAGGAACAGCAAAATGTGAGATTCCAGACTCGAGTGACTCAAACTTTTCTGGAAAAGGGACTCACAGTTTCAACAGACTCCTTCAGATCCTTCAGAAAATCATCGGCAACAGGAACATGCTGAAGTGTGACGCAGATATGCAGGCTAGCTCATGCAGGGGTCAATACAAGAGTTAGAAGATTTTACAGAATGGGCAAAACCCTTTGAGAAACATGGGATATTGATCCATATATTGTCGTAGTTGAAAGGATATCAGAACTTGCCTGTTGGGCCTCTGCAATGCATTCAAATGCCAACCTCTAGATGACATTATATCATTGACTTCAAATATGTCAACATCATTGGAGCCGAATGCTACGACTGTCATGTCTGGCCGGCCAATAATAAATAATCCAGGTATTTCCTTGATCCTGCACGAGTAATAGTATAATTGTAAGCCTTAATGTTCCAACTTATTGCAACAAGAAACCAAGAAGAACATACCCTTTCTGTATCTTCTTTGATACTTCCATAATCTCCCTTGTCTTTTCCAAGTATCCTGAAAAACCATGAAAGGCATTTCAGGCTACATGAGGCCAAAGCATGCCAGCAAAATCGCGGTTCATACAAAACACCACTTTAAATTTCAAGGAAACAACAAGTGAAAAATGAAAGCACCTTCTAGCCCCAGTGACATCATAGCTGCCCAGGCACCTGCAATCAGCCCCCCTGGTCTGCTTCCAGCTACAGTTGGTGAAACATAAAGCCCGCCAGACCACTCCGTAACTGTAGCAAGCAAATTGATGACAGATAATGTTTTATTAACTGAAGAGCACTGCCAAGGATGCATCATACTTTGATAAACATCAAAGATACAATGTGGTTATCAATAGAAACACCTTTCTGTAAGTTTATAGAAGCGTACGGCATGAGTTTCACATTGCCAGATTCAGTTTTAGCATGGTTCCTTGCATGGGGAACCTCTAAGGTGAAAGAAATTGGTGCAGATGGCCAATTGCTTTTTGGAACCAATTTCATATATACCTATAGAAAATGCAGATACTTGCATCTATATCGGCTGTTTCCTAATTATGCATACACATGCACTCAAAACTGTTGCAAGTTTGCCTCTGGTGGATACAAGACATCTTGATTTTCAAAAAACCTGTCACTGTGGAAACTGTTCACTCTAAATACTGAAAACGTTGTTCTCATCTTACAATATGATTAATACAGCATCACTCTAACTCGATGTGATGTGATGATTTCAATAAGGAATAAATTTGCTATATGCATCAGGGGTAGATACATAAATATTCATTTAACAAGGCAACTTACATAATAATAGACATGCACATGTGTAGGCAGATAAGAGGGGCATGGGACAATCATACTTCATCATCAAAATGTAGGGACTTGCCTTGCATTCTATTTCCAACAAGTACATGCTATAAAAATCACACAAAATGAAAGGTGTCTTTGATACCTAAGTTGCACGGATCTAGAATAGCAAAATTCTATGTCCATTGCACATAATTCCTCCAGAAGTAACATCCAAATAAATACACAGAAATATTTACTATTAAAATTTAGCAATTGATCAACAAAATTAACCATCATTAGCTCACTGGACAAGGAACCTTTGTGATGACTCACTAAATAATGGCGACATCTCACATATATAAGGGCAAGATGAGACCAGTCAAGAGATTGATAAACCAAGAGATAATATCATCTACACAAGTAGAATTCTTCGACACCAATGAAATCAAAAAGTATTGTTTAGATTGGAAGGTTGTTGGTTACCCTAAAAAGGAAAATATACTCTCTCTTGTGCAAGAGGAAAATAAAAATTGTTAGAAAGGAAGTCAAGATACCAAAAGTTCCATCAACAGGATGATGCCAAACTATATGACATGTTCAACCATTTGTACTTTTTTAGAAGTAAACAGATGCTCCAGGCAGATTACATCAGTGACTTCTTAAAAATGGTATTGATGTGACAATATACATCCTCTGTGCAGATCAATATTAGATACAAGGTTTTGCTGCATGATCTTTTATCTTGACATGAAATCTTTACTTGGTGCTGGTTGGATAAATTGGAACAGTAAAATCTAGTATACTAATTACATATCACTACCAAAGATATGTCAAAAGCACATACCACTACCCAAAATTCATTAGAAAAGACTGGGGAGAATTGGACAAATATGTTGCAGATAATAGGACAGAATTTTCATTGAATACAACTATCATGTGTAATGAAGTACTTACCAGCAACAAATTGGTGCTGTTGGCGCAGAAGGCAAATGCAGCAAACAGAAACATAACATTGTCAGTACATATAAACAGGAATACAAAGGGAAATAAAATATGCATGACCAAAAGATACATTTCCTCATCGTAATCCTATAAGTTATGTAACCAAGTATAACCGACAGTTTGATTGGGTGCCCCACTTGTGAGGACCACAACCTGGTCCTCCTTGTATGGAGATTTGGCTGACGATGACAGGGTAACATGAGTAGAAACCTTTCTTCACTTGAATTCTACATAAAGTGACAAAAACCTGTTTGTCCCGTGTGAATAATTTATAACAGAATGCCAGGTGTGCACAATTATGATACAAGGAAAGAGGATTGTCCAATGCAGGAGCAATGTTTTTCTATTCAGTTAAAGAGCATACTAATTATGTAGCTTCAGTCGTGAGTGTGACACTAAATGTAGGTACATTAGTTCTGACATGTGAATTTTTATTCCAAATAATTACATATACAAATTTTTGAATAAGATAAAATAAGGAAAGGAAACAAAGTACAACAAGAAAATGAATGCATCTTTCACAATAAGAAACTGAGCTCTAGATCCAAAAGTGAACTTTTAGCCTAATGGGAGACTTTAATAGTTAAAGCTTCACTCGAGACAAAAAGCTTCCTCAAGGTGGGATCCAGGACCATGCATACAAATTAAAATACAATGAGTAAGGTATACCTTTCTAATTTCATGATTCCTGTACAAAACTACACTGGTCCCCTTTGGACCCAGCCCATACTTGTGTACATCTGCCGATATTGATGTAACTCCTCTAACAGAAAAATCGAACAGGGGAATGGGGTACCTACATGATAAAGACTATAATGTCAGAAATAATCTCTCTAAGGTTACAAATTAAGCATAATCACCCCTCTCCATGAATAAATATCAACAGACTGACATGAAAGGGAAAACAAATGCCACCAAGAAAGAATTAGCTACTTTCCAAAAGATGACGGCGTTGACTTGAGTTCAAGAGTTGAACACCTAAAAAAGTAAGCAATAACTCGAAACTAACTTCAGAGATAAGGTTCTTTCTGCCAGTGAACTTAGGCTAGGACAATAACAAACAACTCATATGACATAGACACTTAGCCCACTCGCAAGCACTTTTACATATGAAGCTAATTACCCGTGCTGCAACCATGGTTTACCTCTTAAAAGTTCTTCCATCCCTTCGGTACTGAGTCAAATCCATTGACCAATTCTCGGGTAGCAGCACAAGAACTTTAGCCAGGACTGCACATACCACATCTGATATGAGCTTCTTTTGCTCTTTTCCCCGTTTTAGGCTCTATTTTATGATTGCCAAATTGTTTCAACTACCTACAATGCCCCATGAAGGTTCTTCTTTGCCTTTGATCATTCAATTTGTAGTGTTGGTTACTGTGTAAATCAAAGGTTTTCATACCCTAGATTTATTTGCTGCCAAAGTTCCTGTAACCAGGGTGAAGAGGAGTTCTAGGCAATCCCAACCAAAACCCAAGTGCAGATCGGTCAGAATCCCTGGCCACTTCAAAGTGATTCTCAGAGGTGTTTATGTATATTTCTAATTCGGCTTATTTAAAAACAAACTTGCCAGGATGAGATTGTTAAAATTGGTTAGTGGAGGGCGTGAATTGGCTTATTGTTGGAACCATGTTTGCTTCCGCAAAAGCAATCATAACAACGCATTCAACTGAACATTGTACATAACTTTCTAAAAAAATAGTGTATGTGACTTTCAAAAGAAAATTAATCTTCCATACGGACAAATTATCTTTAGGACATAAATACATAAATCTCAATACAATTCAAGAAGATAAAGGTGAAAACAAACATCAAAGCCAATAAAATATTTAATTTGTACATACCCAAGCTTACGTGCAAATGGCAATACAAAGCCACCAAGGCAAAGATCAACGTGAAAGCAAATGCCAAAGTTAGAAGCTAATTCACCAAGCTCCTGTGCACAATAGGGACCTCAGGATGTCAGAAAGGCTTGGGCTGCAGAATGGAGAAACTGAAGAGAACACCTCAACTAACAGTGCCATCAATGTTTTTAAGGATAGTATAGAGATACCGGTTAGAAAGCGGGTCCCCTACCTCAATGGGATCAATAATGCCATGTGGAAACCCAGGTGCAGAACCAACAATCTGAAGACAAGTACACAGTTAGTTAGGCCTGGACAACAACTCTTTCACCACGAAGGGAAACAGTTACATATTCTTAGGCAATATTTTTTCAGTCACACCATTTCAACTCTAGCTTAAGCTTTGAACAAATAATAACTGCTTGAATCTGTGTGGAAATGAGTGACAGATTTCAAAGAAGCCATGGGAATGTGGCTGCATGAAAATCAGTATATCAACTTCTTTCATGAAACAACTCCTCTCAGCAGTGTTCATCAATCAATATATCTTCACAAGAGATCTTCACATAGAATGATCAAGTAACCCACATTAGAAAATAAAAAAGAAGAAAACATCCAGTTGACAGTAAATTATTGAAGTTCAAAATCAGTAATTTTTTTCCAATGTGCAAAGTACACAAATGTGTAAAAGATTGAAAATTTTCTGCAATCAGCAAAGGTAAAAATGAAGATACATGTAGAAAAGTAAAAAAAACATTTGCATAAAGAACTCATTAAATCACAGCCTGAAGAAGCACTTAGTTGTTAAAAAAGGATCCAAGTCTCCCTACAGTTTACCAGGCTACTAATCAGATATCTACAGAAGATCAGTTTATAACTAATGATGCCTTTCCAAACATTCCAAGCAAAAGAAGACAAAAGAATAAACCATACCAAAATAGTGTTTTTGTTAATATATCTTTTGATTGCCTTCACATCTGCTTGAAAATCATTATTTACAGGGACACGCCAGACCTTGATCTTTAAATATTGTCCAGCCTTGTCATATGCAGAATGTGCAGATTCTGCGATTATCCTACAATGGATAAAGGCTGAAATCACTTAATGATCTCCCTCAGATAAATCACGAATTGACACATATTTACACAAGTACAGACATTTCTGGCTTCGAGATTCCCCTCTTCATTTTCATATAATCACGTGAAGATTTAACAGCTAATAATATACTTTCAGTCCCTCCAGATGTCATGTTGCCACAGATTTGCCCTCCAGAATTCTTCTCTTTGCTGCCTAGTAGTGTAGCTGTCATGGCAACCACTTCTGCCTCATAACGTGCAATACTTCGGAATATATCCTGATGCAAAGGATTTGTATGTGAAAACCTGAAAAGAGACAACAAAGATTAAGTGTAAGACAAGAAAAACTACGCATATCCTGAATAAAATTAAGTTTGAACAATTGACAATGAAAAATAGTCAATATTTGTTATAGCTATTGGAATTTGACAAGTGAACAGAAGGGTCAAAAGATAACAATGTACATATATGTTGCATAAGACAACTGCAATGACTTTCTGTCACGATTGTTTAGGAGGCTTATCATCTAGCCTAGCCTAGTCTATCAGTTAACCAAACTTGCAAATACAGTTTTTTAAAAAACAGTAGGATCAAATGATGTAGTAATGAATAAAACTTTTAGAAATGTTCAAATGACCGTAAGGGTGGAGGATAACAAAGTACATAAACATATTTTCAAAAACAATTACAATTAATTTGTACTGTTTAATTTTGGGAAGTTTTAACATCTACTCTGGCCTAGTCTTCCAAATGCTAGTCTATAGCAAGGAAGGCAGAATCGGGGATCGGGATCGGATCGCCCGGTCCCAAACCGATCCGGGTCGGTGGGATCGGCCGATCCCGGACCGATCCCGGCCGAGTCAGGCCAGCTGACTTGGCTAGGGATATAAGTGTCAAAAAAATCTAAAACAATTGTGAAACAAATCTGAAAAAATAGAAAAATCATTCTAACATAGATCTATATCAAATTTAATGTGAAATAGTTGACATTTGCTAATCTTTTTGTGAAATAGGTGCATGCATTGATTACATGCATATATCTATGTGCATGCATTGATTACAATTTACAGGTAGAGCATGGCTGTGTATACTGTATACTATGAAGATAGGGTTGCATAGTTGTAACACAGGAAGATGAATTTTAGTTCATGGTTCTTTGTTACACCAATCTACTTGAATTTAATCTAATTCTAACTGTTGAAACTCCTCTTGTTTCTGAACATCCATAGAGGCCTTGATTTGTCATATAGAACCATCTGTTTATTTGGCTTTCATCATGTTTAGCATCACTTACTGGTAGTACTCGTCAATAATCATATAAACCATACTTGTTATGTAAATTGTTTATCATGTTGTTTACTGGGGTACCCTTGGATTCCTTGGACATTGTGTTTTGGAATTTATTACGTTTAGCAACATTTTTATTGTGGGATGCTGGTTTTCAAACCTCACAAGCAGGCAGATTTTTTTAGGATGATCAGCATGCAAAGAAATTTGGGAATTAATATAATTAATCAGTGTCTGGATTTCTCTAATTCTGTTGTGTGGATAAATTCTTTTTTGACTTTCCATGTTTTAGAATGTTAAATGATGATAAATTGTTGTACATGGAGCCGCTGTCTCATACAACTTAATTCTTTGATGTACACTATTTATCACAATGTAACTATATTAGTTGACTGAGATAAAGCTGATCTAGTATGCATGGATATGAATATCCCTACATATTCTTTATTTGCCTCAATGCATATCCATCAGCTATTCTTTTTCACAAATGAGCAGGAATGCAGACTCGGCCTAGGATCGCCCAGGATCGGCCGATCCGGCCGATCCCAGGCCGATCCCAGGCCGATCCCACCGATACCGGGTTGGATCGGTGGAGGTGGGATCGGGATCGGATCGTTTCGCCCGAAATCCGATCGGATCGGGCGATCCGATCCGATAACGGGCGATTCTGCCTTCCATGGTCTATAGTATCATCATCATCATCATCATCGGAGCCTTATCCCAATTATTTGGGGTCGACTACATGAATCCTATTCCGCCAAAGATTTCTATCAAGTGCTATGTTCATATTTAAACCCAAGAAGTTAATGTCCTTCCTAATAACATCGCACCATCTCATTTTCGGCCTTCCCCGAGCTCTTTTACTAGCATCCACTAAGATTCGGTCACATCTTTTAACCGGCGCTGAGTTAGGGCGACGAGGCACATGACCAAACCACATGAGTCTATTTTCTTTCATTTTACTATCAATTGGAGCTATCCCTAAGTCCTTACAAATGCGCTCATTCCTAAGCTTATCTTTCTTAATCTTGCCATATATCCATCTCAATATCCTCATCTCTGCTACACACATTTTGTGAATGTGTTCCTTTCGTAGTGCCCAACACTCGGTACCATATAACAAAGTAGGTCTCACAGCCGTTCTATAAAACCTCCCTTTGAATTTCACAGGCATACGACAATCACAGAGAACTCCTGATGCGTTTCTCCATCTTAACCAGCCTGCCTTAATCCTATGTGTAACGTTGTCATAAATCTCCCCATTCTCTTGTATGATAGACCCTAAGTATCGAAAGCTACTACTCTTCGGAATGTTATGCCCATCAATTAGAACCATGTCTTCCTGTACCACTCTCCTATTACAAAAATTACAATGCATAAACTCTGACTTACTCCTACTAATTTTAAAATCTTTAGACTCCAAGGCAAGTCTCCAACGCTGTAACTTAGCATTTAAAGCATCAATACTCTCATCAATTAAGATAATATCATCTGCAAATAACATAAACTAAGGGATATCCTCATGCAATTGTTTTGTTACTTCATCTATAACTAAGACAAAGAGATACGGACTTAGTGTAGAACCTTGAAACAAACCTATAGAAAATGCTAGTCTATAGCATTGTTTAATTTTCAAATACTAGTCTACAACATCTTTTTCTTCAATTAATACTAGTATTTTACTAAAACAATACTAATGTTCTCTCCTGCAATATGGGATAAAAAACTTAAAATTCTAAAAAAGCAGTTTCTTCATTCCATTATTTCAGCACTTTTTTGGATGCCTGTTAGTTCTTCCTCGAACATTATCAAGAAAAAATGTCTATGTACAGAGAGTGAGTGATCAAATGGCCACCTTTTATAAGCTTTGTTTTTCTTCCCCAAGTATTGCTTTACCCAATAGCCACAGTTGTTGAGGCAACCAAGGTGCACGCTGGTCTATTGCCTTGCTGCTTAGGTGGCAAAGCGAGATGCTTAAGCAAAGCCTAGTTTCAATACTTTATTACCATGGATATAGCTTAGACGGTATTTGGTCCCTCTCATGTTGGTTGGTTAGTGGTATAGTGGCTTAATTCCTGTACACTGACAATTTGGTGGGAAGTAGAAAGGTTTTGGTAGATGGAAGGAAACTTAGTTTTTCAATGATGTTAAAACATTAATAAGATATATTTAATTCCTTCTCTCTAATTTTGTATGATAGTAATATATTTGGGCCTAAGATTTTAAATATAAAATCATTTGAGAAAAAGTAAGAAAAATAAGGACAAAACGACCAAGTGGATCAAAAGTTGATGTGGAATTGCTTTCGTCAAAAAATTGGAAGGAGAATAAAAGAAAGTGGAAGTAATTACTTGTCCTTCCTCTTATTTTCTCCTCCTTTTCTTGCAGAAGTTAAAGAAACAAATTGTGGAGCCTATCAAGCTTGAATGGACAAGTAAATGGATTCACTTGGGGTTCCCCATTTAATATCACATGGTAGATATTCAAAATACCTCACCTAGTAAAAGAATACATTTAAAAATGTGCTTACTAGCTTTCAAGGTGGTCAAGATGCCAAACAAGACATTGAAACATGTGAGAGAATGCTTCTAAGGTGGAGCACCTTTTCTTCATGCTCGCTTAGGTGACCAGGCTGCCTTGCCCATCTATAATGCCTTAATGCCTAGGTGCTGCCTCATTGTTGTCCAGATGATGCCTTGAAAACAATGCTTGCATCTTAAGAGATATTTCTCTAGCTGCACTAACCTTTTTATTCATTGGAGTTCTACAATCTCTGTTTTCTCTCCTCTGAAGATGAAGAGGTTATCTATTTACATCTTTTCTTCTTTACAATGTTAAACCATTTGCAAATGCATTGTTTCCTTCATAAGACAAATATTAAGACCCCACCCTTTTGTTGATTCAATGGTAAGCACCGCTTATCAACAACAATAGCCTCATACATCTAGTGTGCTAAATCTTGAGCCTTAGTAGAATGGAACCTCTGTTTTCTTAAATCCAGCAGAAAGGGAATTCCACATGACATGGGTAACCCCTGCTTCCTTCAATCAAGCAGAAGAAAAAACTTTTGGGAATTAATAGAATCTATTTCTTCCACTTTCTTTTACTAACTTCACAAAGGCATTTCTCCTGTCAAAGTAAATTAGGAATGAATGTCCACACCACAGTCTTTCTCAAACATATTGTTTCTGTTGATGGCAGCTGAATTAAAAGGATAAAACAGAAGGGTGCCAATGTAAACTGAAACATAGAAGTGACAGAATGGGACATAAACATAAGTGGAAAACATATAACTTTACCAGTTTGCAAGTAACAAACTATTGGCAAATCAACAAACGTCTCACGAGTGCACAAAGATCAAGATGCAAAAAGAGGAAATGATTTGAGAGTGCTAACATCAATAATCACCTTCCATGCCATTCACATGCAAAAGTTAATGGATACAGGAGGACCTATTCTCATAGTCAAAGTTTTACGAGTCTTTAAAAAAAGAATAAAGATATCGTCCCTTACTAACATTGAACATGCTTCATTTATCAAAGTAAAGTGGCCTTCGAGTTCACTTCCACCAATATAACTGCAAAGAGAACTCAAAATTAGTGGCACACTTGAGAAACTGCTACCGTGTTGAATGGTATTGATATCACTACTGCTTATATAGACGGATGGACTCATGGACATACACGGTACCCGAGCATTTGCCTTGCCATGTCACATCTTTCTTTTTATCTTCTTGTAGCTCCTCTAAGACACCCAATCCAAGACCTAGACCTGGCAATTCAGTTCTCCAACTATCCCTTCCTGACTTGATGCTGGACTGTAATTTATCCGCAACCTGATGTTCACATAGGATGCCTGATAAGTGATAATTCTGAACAAAAAACTAATATGCAAAGCATACAGAATAAGAAAAGCCAAAATGCAAAAGCCAAACAATAGCAAAAGGTAAGCTGCAAAAGATATGGAATTGAGAAACATTCAAACATTTAGTGCTACTTCCAAAAGGGGCGCTAAATGTCACAAAACAATGAACAATACCAGCTGTTACTTAAATAATGGGTCTATAAATGACACTTGCACTTTAAATGTACATCATGTGGCAAACAAAAAGGCCCAATTCCACTGCATTAAAAAAAAGAATCTTACAAAATACAAGTGTATGTCAAGTACAATCCTTAGGCTAAAAGAGCAAGAGAAGTCAGGTTTGGTTCCTCTTTTTTCAATAACTGATTCCTTACACCTTTTTGATTATCAACTCCACGAAAACACTTCTACAGAAAGACACAACAATCCCGAAGAGAATACAAAGTGATTCCAGAAATAGTGCATTTCAAATGTTAGTTGAATTGTCTCATTTAATGGAAGGTCCTTAAATGCAATTTCAGCATAGCCATGCAAAAATGCAGAGATACATCCGTCTATGATCAATTATAAATAGAGTCTATGCACCACGTCTCAAATGTAACAGAGTCAATCCGCTAGGGTATTGAGAAGCAGTGTAGCATCATATCCCAATGATAGCAGTGTTCACCACCTCTTTCAAGCACGTGCTCCAGTACCTTCTGAATATCACTTCGCACATACCACCAGTTTATCATAGATCAAACACTGTCATGCTTCAAAAGTAATATCAATGTCAATTATGTAGGGAATGCTCTACTGGTTATTAATTACACCAGCTTGACGGCAATACAACAATGGTAATAGGGCACCAAAGAAATAACCATATATATGGTATATAAATCAAGTCGCATACGTCAATGCAATGTCAGCTTAGAACCTGGAAGGCTAAAAAACCAAGCCAAAGAGTATGAACACAGGTTTCCAGGCCATCAGCTTGATGCCCGTCTTCCATTTGTTATTATCAGACACTGTCTAGCATTCAGTGGGGAAACATCTCTGAGGGATAACAAGAAGCAGAATGATTACCTCAAGCGTCAAAAACTTATTACTAGTATCAGACACCAAAAAGCTCAGCCCTTGCATTAGTCACAATTCCATCCATTAACCATATGCAACCGTGAAAAGAAAAAAAAAAGAAAAATCCGCAGGAAGACGATGCAAGTATTCACGTCGGACGACAACAAGCTCAATAACTACGGTATTCACTTAGGACGCGAGCATACTCAATGGCGACACATATGCGGCCACAACCACCAACTTACCATAAATATATATACAGCATTCAAGAGAGCTTTACTGCAGCAAGCAGTAAAAGCCATCTGCATCCCCTCCATCATCGGACGCAGGACTGACCTCTTCAGGAGATCAGCCATGGATAAACTCTCCTCTCCCCTCAAAACGTGTGTGCATCAGAACATTGTCGACCCCTCAGGCACAGACGGGGGACAAAGAGGCATCATGCGGTAGCTTCGTGCATGTGTGCGTTCATATGCCAGTCTAATTGCCAAAAGAATTACGCATGCTCTAGTATACAAGGATTACGCTACCGACCTTCCTCTTCTCGGACTGGATGTAACTGTTGACGCCGGGAATTAACCTGCAGTGCCATCAGGACTCAGCGCGCTGCGCAACGTGATCACCGGGAAGAGAGAAGAAGAAGCACCAAAACAGAACAAAAAAAATGGAGGAGCAAAAATGTTGAGAGAGGTAGAGCATCCTACTTAACGGCCGCCATGAACGCGCCGACGGCGGCGGCCTTGGCGCCTTTCTCCCGGAGGTGGGAAAGCAAGGCGTGAACGGCCCAGGCGACGAGCAGGGCGAGCAAGGGGGAGGTGACGAGGACGACGGGCTCGTACTGCGACAGCGCGGCGTTGGCGGCGGCCCTGAGGCGAGCGGCATAGCCCTCCATGGCTCCTCTGGCTCCGGCTCTCTGGCTATACACAGGATTTGAATCCGTTAACGAAGAAGAAGAGGAGAATGGAAAGGCAAGGTCCTTTCTTCGGCCCTTCCGTCTTGTTCCTCCCCTTTTCCCGTGGAGGAGACGCTACTAGCGGGATCCCAACACCGACGTGGGGGTTACCGACGGGGGGACCACGGAGGTCTGGTCAGCCGTGGCGTGCGCCGATTCGGGTGAGCGATTACCAAATTCTCTACTTCTTCCGACACTGGGAACGACCACGGAGATGCTGGACTCTTTCTCGCGGGTCTCTGCAACTTGTTTGCTTGGCGGAGTTTGCTTGACCCCGTCCACATCTATGCAAAATGTCTCATTAACGTGTAAAGGATGATACTTGAGGGAAATAATCAGTGTTAATAAAATGATGAGATCTTATTTTATTTCAATTTTAATATAGTATGGGAATGAAAATAATATATATATATATATATATATATGATATTTCTGTTTTAGTTTGTTCTCTTTGAAGTATCATGTTGAACGAAAAAACGAGGATAGTGGTCAAAAAAAGAACTATATAATGGTCATAAGATTAGCATACATGAATGTATATTTTACAATGATGGGGGATATAGCATAGTATGGCCTATAGGAGATATAATATGATGCGTGTGTGTGACCTACAATTTAACATCATAGAGGTGCGAAAGTCTTTTCCTATGGTCCACTTGGCACAGATGACCCCACTTGGCGAACAAATTTGAACATAGAAGTCACGTGCGTAAAAGGAGGGCATGTTGTCTTTTTCCTGGAATTAGCTTGCAGCGCCTATGGTAGAATCATATGCAAGGGATTAACCCCTCTAATAGACTAATACTAATATTTCATTATATAACTTCTCATAATTACATATTTATCTCATAACAATCTTTTTGGAGGGCTTTTCCAAAATATTTGAAGGATTTATTCCTATTTGGAGGATGGTCATCGAATAACTTGAGATTATGATGGGAATAAACATCTAGTTTGAAGGGTCTAATCTCTTAATATGACAAATTATGACGGTTAAAAACTAAAAAAATATTTTAAGGTAATCATAAATATATAGATATATATATATATATATTTCTTCTCATTCGTTGTATTGTCATTTCGGTTATGTTTTCCAGATTAGAACAGATAACTGAATTTGAATAAATATTCGATAAGTACTTATATGATTCAACAATTAAAAATAATAATAGAAGAAAATTTTATTGTTACCATATAATAAAAAAATCATACACATATAATAATAAGAGAAAACGGTGGCAGGCCCATTGAATTCTGAGTTAGAGCAGCATTTATTAGTCTAAAGAAAAAGTGCTCGGCGTTGGATCAGGAATTATTGTCACATTATCTGAAAATCTGATCTAGAGTCAAAGTAGACTCAATCAAGTCACTTTAAGGGCTTGTTCCCTTCACCTTAAAATATTACATGAATTTCATATTTGTTTTATTTTATAAGATTATTTATTAATTTATTTGACTATAAAATAAGATAAATGATATCGTGTGATTTCACGTGACACTAAGATTCACTTATTTTGATTTACGGTCCATATCACGTGAAATCAAAATTAGAGAAAAAAGATAATTGAAATCACAACAAATCAACAAAAAAATATTTTATTTTATAGTTATTCAACAAAATAGTTTTGATTTAAATTAGAGAAATACATCAATTTTAAAACTAATGATTATAAAATTGAAGAATTACGTCAAAAGAAATAACACATAAAAAACTAACAAACATAACATTGTCAAAACACATTTGAGTTAACTTTTCGTGCCCTAAATCATAATACACTTTGAGGAATTTCATATCAAAGATGTCACGTCACATCAACTCGACTCCATTCTTGAGTCACTAAAACATGTTTGTCTCGAGTTTTTGCTGACACGTTTGTCTCTGTTTTCACTTTTAAGATTAAACGTATTTAGTAAGAATTGTTAATCAAATAGTTCTAAAAGTCAAACATTCTACGGCCACTATAACTTTTATTCTAATTTAGAAAGTTTTCATTTATAAGACGTTTGGGAGTAATATTTGTTTTGAAACTATTTCTCCTTAAAAAATTATTCTATGTAAGTTTTGACAAAAAATTTAAAAATAATGTAAACTATTTATCTATATATTCGACAAAATCAACACAATTCTTCGAAATTATGTGTCCATGTTTGGCATACACTTTCTCTTCCTTTCACTAACTTCGTAATAGTTGAGTTAGGTAAATAAAGCACATTGTTGGGCACCAGATAAAATAGGTACGTGATCACTTTTGAGTAAGACTTCGATCTATTCATGCAACCGTATCGGTCAAGACATGATATGGTATAATATGATACTGTATCATTATATATTGAGATAAAAGAGGTACTTCATTAAATATATTATAAGTAAAAATAAAATAAAATAATTTACTAACTTAATTGGTTAAGTGGTGTGTTTTTGAATCCTATGATTGTCATGTTTTTAAGAAAACGTTTCGTTCCAGTTTTAAAGAACAGTGTAAAAAAAACGTGTACTACATATTTAGAGTTGAAGATGTCACGAATATATATATATATATATAATATTTAATATGATATAAGTAGTGCACTGATTGTGTATCATATATCGATCGTATCGATCATCGATTGACATGATCCGACATGTGCGATACAGAGTGTATTATATCAATTTATGAAACCTTGATTTCGAGTGAAACAACGCTAAAATAAGTAGACCTTCTTATCATAAATATTTTGTATTTCATAGTTCATCTTAAGGAGCTTTTTCAATTTCTTATTCAAATAGCAATGGAACAATATATTCACTTTATTTTTATCTAAATAAATCATTACTTGGTCTACTCAAGGGAAAGTAAAATCAGAGAAAATGGAAAATTTAAAAGAAATCGATCATGAGCACGGTTATGTTAAATGAAGGACAGTGCGTGTATAACACATAAATTGCGTAGATATGCAGTATGACGCCCCTCCGTGTTTGTCCTTTTGAGGTGAATTGGGCCATCTCACATAACCATGTTTCTCAGTATTTATTTACACAGTTTTTGTAAAATATCTTTTATTTTTTTTCTAACTCTTTTAAATGTTGCCTTGTATCCTACAAAATAATATAATATTTTAAGGGTGGTGTGGGACTCGTGTAAAATTAGTTTGACATGAGTATCACGGCAAAAAAAGTTAAAATAAAAAAAATGATGCGTCCCTGGGTGACGTAATTAAAGGGATTGGTGTAATAAGTACTTCTCCCCTATAAAATGATCAACGTTGTATTATTTTTATAATTGTTATTTTTTCTTTGTGAGATAAGTGGTGAAGGTCTTGTCATAGTAATAGCGCACGGGTCCATACAGATCAGTGGAACACAAAGTAACCCTCCACCCAATTTCGAACTTACCCTCTCTTATTACTGAATTCTCCCAACATCTCAAACTTTGTACGGGCCGGATCATATGACCAACCGACTCATGTTTTGTGTTCTTGAACGAAACGTTCTGGGAATCTCAAAACCACGGCAATCTTTTATGTCTACATTGTAGTATGCTGCTATGTACATCATGGGCCAGCTAGAATATGAGAAAAAGAGAACGGTTGGACACTGTTTTCAGAGCGGCGTTTGAGTTGGATCTGAATATTGGTACGGGAGGCCCACCCACTTTCATCTTGCTTAGGTCCACTTAAGACTTGTTCTTATTAGACATGTAAATGAATAGAGTTCGACTCGACTATATTCATATCATATCTTATCTATAAAAAATTATAAATATTATATTCGGATAGTATCTTATTATGTTCGTGAGTATTAATACAGATATATTTGTCATGGATATGGATATATTCGTGGATATTCGCATATGTTTATAAAATATGAGTTCACAGTTCACGTCCAAGTGAACGTGAGATTTATGAAAAGTGAACAAAAAGTTCGGTCGATTTTTTATGTCTCAAAATAATTTTTATATTTTATAAAAATATCTTTATAATTTTAGTAATAAAGTCAGACTCACGAATCCAATAAAAAAGATAACGAGTTAAGTTCATATTAAAATCATAAATTAAATATGGACAATGAGTTATTAAAAATAAATTTGAGTCGAATATGAATGTAGGTGCACGAAATCTACACCCTATCTAAATATTAAACGAATAGTTTAAATATATCTAAATCTATATCTATATCTATATCTATTTATTCGAATATTACTCTAACTTATCCTTGAGTAATCTAGTTTGTGAACATTTTTTACATCCTTACTGATTCAGATAACTGTATAACATCAAAATATGAGAAGCACTGTGCCCAGCGGGCTTAGACGTCGCTTTGGATCAATGGATGAAGAAGAAACGGAAACAGGAAGGTTCAGACTTCAGACAACTCCAGGATAGTGCAATGCAAAGGGTAACTAGGGAAATCACATTGAAGGCATTAACAAAAGGGATGTAAATGGGGGAAGGGAGAAAAGGAAAAAAGAAGCCCTGGATTGAGATCACATTAATTAACGAGATGGACCACGATTTAGCTTAATCCCGGTGGGGGGGAGGGAAAGTGCGTTTTACGGATGTCGTGTCAGTTGACCATGTCTGGGGATGCAAAATGTAAATATATTAGAGTGATAAAACAAGAAGTTTTTATTCCAGCAATGATTTAACCGAAATTTTAATCTTTTTTCAAGAAAAAGCAACTATAAAAGGGAGCTATTCATAGAATCTAAAATAATGATATATATCTTTGAGGAGGGTAAAATCGACTCGGCCCATGTCGGGTCCATCTACAACAAAGACCAATTCGACTCACGGTCTACAACACGTCTAGCAGGCCAGTGCAAGCCACGGCCCGTTACGGATGGCCCAGGACGAACGGACCTCGGATGCCCCAGTATGAAGGACCTTGGCACAGGCGCAATGACTGCCGGAGGACTCTCTAGCAATTAACCGTTACCTCCACGACGTAGGCTTCGACCACTCAACAGGCGAGCACGCCCCACGAGTGCCGTAAGACTCGTCTGTAGATTGTCCGACTCCGGAATAACCGCCCCTCAACGGGAAACTCCTGTCACGATCGCGGGGAACGTTACTCCACGACTTGCGTCCTTCCCTGTTAAAGGATCGGCCTTCGACACCAGGACAATCCCATATAAAAGGGACCTCGACAAAGAACAGAAGGACACGATGAATCTCATCAACAAACGCCTACAGAGAAGCAAGGCAGAGAGCCACTCACACAGCTATCAGAGATGTCACGATTGAGAGAGAATATCTCTCGTACGATCTTACCACCCAACGAGCACTCTCCGAGTGACCACTGGAGGCGGCGAGTATTCATCCGGAGGCTCTACACCTCTCTCAGATCTCCTACTGTGACCTCCATTCTCCTCTATCTCTCCTACTCTTCTCTATTCTTCACTTGAATCGTTGCTGACTTAAGCATCGGAGGATTGTCCCTTGGGGTAGTGCCCGTGGCTCCTTCTGACGCCTCCCTTTCTGGTGATTGCAGACTTTCACGAGTGCCAGGCGATCCTCTCCGAAAAATAAATAGAAAAGTGTTGTACGAGGGCTAGAGACCAGTTTTCTGCCTCTACACTTTTTGGCTCCATCTGTGGGAAAGCCGCGGGGAGCGGATACGAAAGGCGCTCCGGTGCTAAAGCGACGGCCTCTTGGGGAGCGATGACGGTCACCTAGTCGATGCCCGGCTCTACGTGGTCAATAGGGGCAGGAGCGCACCGTGACAACTCTACTGTCTCGTACCGCAGCTCGAACGACTCCCGCGTTCCTGCAATTCAACACATAGGAGTCAGCTTAGGCGAGCAGATGACTCGACGCGACCAGTGGAACGGCGAAGGCAATACCCTGAGGCAATGGGGGTTTAACCCCAGCTCCCGTAACACCGTCGGAGTCAGTGCAACGTCAGCATCAGGAAGGGGATAACGAAGAAGAGATTTAATCACCCTCGTCTCCTGGGCGGTGGCGGTAGGCCGCCTATCCGCCCAGATGGGACGGAGACCCCGAGCGAAGCGCCAATCGCTCGGATGGTTACTACCCCCGACCTTGGTAATGAAAACGAAGCACTCAGTCCAACACTTGATGTGCGACACCGCGGAAGTGACTTGAACTAGGACCTGGTCCTTCCGGGCCTTGAAATAAAAACAGGACGGATCGGAAGGATAGGCCTAAGCACTATAGAAATGTCGAAAGAGAAAGTATGTGGGGTCGACTAAGGCTCGACGACAGATATAAATAATGTCGCACAGGATACGCCAGGAATTAGGAGACAAATTCCCTAGAGACAAACCGTAATGATCCAGGACGGATTCAAAGAAGGGGTGAACTGAGAGACGGAAGCCCGCCCTGAAGGATTCTATAGGGACTAAGAGACCACCGGGCGGACGACCCCATAGATCGTTGTCAGCGGCAGGGAAGACAATGTCAAAGTCTGAAGGAATCTGGAAGGCCTGCTGAAGGGCATGAACGACCCTATAGGCGACTAAAGCAGGGGAACAAAGGCGACTTGGGCTGGCACCCGAAGTGCTCGGGGCTCCCCTGTAAGGTTTCGCACAGCACCTACGGGTGACGCAGCGGATAACAAAAAATTCATTTGCCCGATCCCGGTATTATGGAAAACTTAATCTGTGCTCTAATCGGTGTTTCTAAGACCATAATTACGGGTTACGTGTTTCACCTTGCGCGGAATGACGCTGTCCGCGATGCCCGAAGCAGAATATCGAGTCGCACAGCTGTACGGCCTCTAGAGCAGATCCACACGGACCCTTGCGCAGCGACGGTACCTCCCCGGCGCAACTTTCCCCAACTCTATCACCTTCTGGAGAGAAAGAGAGCAAAGGGGATAAAGGGGGGAGGCTAATCCTCCTCTTAAGCTTATGTGCTTGCTGCTTAAGAGGTTGGAAGAAGTGAAGGCTCGAATGAGCATCACGTAGGTGGCTATATATAGAGTTTAGGTTTATTAGAAAAGGGTTCTAAAAGATCGAAAGTGTATATATGTCCTATCCACTATTATACATATGTATTAAACTCCATTTACACTCCTTTCCAAAAGGAATTAAAAGGAATTAATACATACACTTGTATAATAATAATCCGTCACCCAAGAATCCATTGTGTGTGATCCTCTAGGCCCACAGTCACTCTAGTTTAAGGTCCATTAACTTCTAATTCCTAATTAGAAGTAAATTAAACGTATTCTTCGCTTCTACCAGAGCCGAAGAATAGTTTAATTTATTCCGAACCTTTGATCACGTTGGGTCAAGCAAATCCGCGTGATCCTAGAGGACGCCGGGTTTAAACCAACCTGTCTGGTACCTGTAAGTCCACAGTTACCGTATCGATATAATCCCTCACTCCTTCTATGAGTCTGGTACAATCGAGGGTATAGTTTCTGTCAAACCCCATGATCGTGCCATTTGACTATGACTTCCTTAAAGTGTATGACGTCCGTTCTAAACGAACTCACACGACCCTTGTCGGGGATTTAACGGAGCGTCAATGTCATGACCCATTAACTGTCTAATATATACCCGACAGTGAGCGATCCCTTCTTGACCATTGATGATCTTCACACGTATCTTGGAGTGGTTAACGACTCGGTAACTCATGACTTATGGTTAAAGTCACTTAGCCAAGTGATTAAATCATTCCAATCCTCGTGTAAGATCCGATCAATGCCTCAGGTCAAAGGACCAACGATGCTACTGAGACAGTTGGATCTTCAGTTGACATTAGGTATAATCAACCATCTAAAGATCCAATAGCGGATCAGTTCAGTGTACATCCTCCAAGGACATACACCTACACATATGTGTTGGTGCCCCGCACCAATGACCATGAGATTGATCACTGACACATCATGTGTACTGGTTTAATAGGTAATCAAAGTCCCCGAGTGATTACCCTCCAACCATGAACAGTTTAAGGTATGTGTACATGTAAAGTCAATCTCATGTTCGAGATCCCATCTCGAGCTGACTTTACAACCACATATCCTAGGGACAACGTAAAGTAACACAATCGCATATTTACGCTCAAACACCACTTTATTAATAATGAACTAGATCGTACAACTATTAGGCCTACCAGACCCGAAATTAGCCTGTAGCACACCAACACTAACAATCTCCCACTTGAACTACAGTCAATTACCCACAATTTTGAGGCCCATCTTATCCCGATGACGCTCAAACACAGTCTGTGTCAAAGGCTTAGTCAGTGAATCTGCTATGTTATCTTCTGACGGTACACGCTCTACCGTCACATCTCCACAATCAACAATCTCCCGAATAAGGTGAAAGCGCCTGATAATATGCTTTGACCTTTGGTGAGATCTCGGTTCCTTCGCCTGGGCGATGGCCCCATTATTATCACAAAATAATGGGATGGGAGCTGTTATCTCGGGAACTACGCCAAGTTCCAAGATGAATTTCTTCATCCAGACAGCTTCTCCAACTGACTGCCCCTCCATTCAACATGAATACAAATTCAGACATGGATTTGCAGTTATCTGTATCTGACTGGAAACTAGAATCTGTGTAAGCTCTAAGCTATAGGTCATCTCCTCCATAAAGCAGAAAAAGATCCTTAGCCCTTCGCAGGTACTCAAGGATGTCCTTTACTGCCTTCCAATGCTCTTCGCCTGGATTTACATGATATCTACTGACAATGCTTAAAGCATTGGTAACATCAGGCCATGTACATAGCATTGCATACATGATTGACCCTATCGCCGAAGCATAGGGTACCTTATTCATGTGTGCCACCTCCTCAGAAGTTTTAGGACTTATCCCCTTGGATAGACAAATTCTATGTCTCATGGGAATGAGACCTCTCTTGAAATTTTTCATCTTAAACCTTTTGAGGATAGTGTCTATGTACATGGATTAGGATAATCCTAGCATCCTTTTAGATCTATCTCGATAGATCCTTATGCCCAGCACATAGGATGCTTCTCTCAAATCCTTCATGGAGAAGGTCTTGGACAACCAAGACTTAGTTGATGTCAACATCTCTACATCATTCCCAATGAGTAAGATGTCATCAACATAAAGGACCAAGAAGGTAACTGAGCTCCCACTGACCTTCTTGTAAACGCATGGTTCATCTTCATTACGAATGAAGTTGAAAGATTTGACAGCCTCGTCAAATCTTAAGTTCTAGCTTCTAGATGCCTGCTTTAATCCATAAATGGACCTTTGAAGTTTACATACCTTCTTAGGATGTAGCTTGGAGGTGAATCCCTCAGGCTGTACCATGTACACCTCTTCTGACAGGTTTCCATTAAGAAAAGCTGTCTTCACATCCATTTGCCAGATCTCATAATCCAGGTATGCAGCAATGACAAGGAGGATTCTGATTGACTTAACCATGGCTACCGGCGAAAACGTCTCGTCATAGTCAATGCCTTGCCTTTGACGATATCCTTTCGCCACTAGTCTAGCCTTGTATGTGTCAACCTGTCCATCTGCACCGATTTTCCTTTTGAAAATCCATTTGCAGCCGATAGGGACCTTCCCTTCGGGTACATCAACTAAGTTCCAAACTTTATTGGTGTACATGGACTGGATTTCTGAATCCATTACCTCTTGCCATTTCTCGGAGTCTACACTACGGATCGCCTCCTGGTACGACTGAGGATCATCATCCTCATCGATACATACCTTAGAGGACCCTCTGAGACATGTCCAACATATCTCTCAGGTTCTCTTGGTAATCTATCAGATCTCCGTAGTGTCAGTGTTTCACTCTGAATAGGATCAACCGATACAGTCTCATCTAATGAGTTTGTGTCTATGGGTTGTGGTTCTTGGACCTCGTCTAATTCTATCTGGCTCCCACTATTTTTCTGGAGTAGATATTCTCTTTCCAGAAATACAGCTCTCTTGGCCACTAAGACCCTTTGATCAGAAGGATGATAGAAATAATATCCAAACGTCTCCTTTGGATATCTCACAAACATACACTTATCGGTCCTCGACTCAAACTTATCACTCTCGTTCTTCTTTACATGAGCAGGACACCCCCAAATTTTAATGTGATTAAAATTTGGTTTCCTGCCCTTCCATATCTCATATGGTATAGAAGGAACTGATTTACTTGATATCCTATTCAATAAATAAGCCGCAGTCTCTAACGCATAGCCCCAGAGAGACAAGGGTAGTCCTAACATAGACATCATGGATCGGGCCATGTCTAACAAGGTCATGTTTCTCCTTTCGGATACACCATTGTGCTGCGGTGTATACGGTGGAGTCCACTGAGAAACTATTCCATGGTCTTTAAGATAAGAAGTGAATTCATGGCTTAAGTATTCACCTCCTCGATCCGATCGAAGAGCCTTAATACTTTTGCATGTCTGTTTCTCTACTTCATTCTTGTATTCCTTAAACTTCTCAAAGGCTTGTGACTTATGTCTCATTAAATACACATAGCCATTTCTAGAGAAGTCATCAATGAAAGAAATGAAATAGAGATAACCTCCTTTTACTTCTATGGACATGGGTCCACACACATCCGAGTGTATGAACTCGAGAAGGTCAACTGCCCTCTCACCATGTCCACCAAAGGGAGCCTTGGTCATTTTTCCCCATGAGACACGACTCACAGGTATCAAATGGCTTGTATTCGAACGAATTCAAATACCCATTTGAGTGTAAGTGAGAGACTCTTTTCTCACCTACATGACCAAGTCCGCAATGCCATAGATATGCAGAATTCACTTCATCAGCATTGGAAATTTGCATAACATTAGAACGTGTATCTAATACATAAAGACCATTGACTAATGAACCATTGACTATAATCAAACCATTATTCATTATAGAGCACCCAATGCTATTAAAAGCCAATGTATATCCAATGTTATATAAACCAGAGATTGAAATAATGTTCTTAATAATATTAGGAACATAATAACAGTCATTCAGCTCCAGAATGACTCCTGAAGGTAAACTGAGGTGTGCAGTCCCGACAGCTTTGGCAGAAACCAAAGCTCCATTGCCCATCCTCAGTTCAATCTCCTTTTTACCCAATCACCTTCTATTTGTCAGCACCTGCACAGAATTACAGATATGAGATGCACATCCAGTATCCAATACCCATGATGTGGATTCCATATATGACGAATTAAGGTCTTGTGGACGCACTTTTTGTTTAATAAAATCGTTCGTTTATCTGTTTATTGGCGTCTATTAAGTGCGTGGGCGTGCCAGTCACAAAGTGACGATTTATTCGGGCTTCATGGAAGCCCATGGTGCGCTCGATCTGACTCGGTCAGACGATTGTGTGGTTCGTGTCGGGACCGAAACCCGCCGTGCCGTAAAGGCCACGGCGTTATTTACATCCCCCATACGGGGGAACACCCTTGATTGATTGCCGGGAATAAGGGCCCTACGGCCTAGAGAGAATACTAATAATGCAGGAGGATAGTGAAAGACGAACTATGCTAGAAACCCGTCTCGGGGCGTGAATGTTCAGACTATGTCGGCCACTCATGGGCCACTTCGTGTTCGGACGAAGCTCCGGGCTTGTAGTATAAAAGACGGTGACAAAACCGCGTGAATGTCTGCCACGAACAAGGCAAGTTTAATGAGAATACGGGACTGGATCCCGGTAGAAACGGGTCAAATTGATAGACTGTTGGCCGGAGGTGATTTCGAACTGTGGCCATGTCGGAAATTCCGTAAACCATGTCCGATACCATAAGGCGTCGTTGGTTTTCTCCTTGCACCCCGTCCGAGGGAGTGGATTATTAAGTGCATAGCCCGAGCTTACTAACGTGCGCCCTCACACGCGGATCGACCTGCGCGGTCAGGTCGCGGGGTTCGACCTGACCGGTCAGGTCGTGGGGGTCAAGGGGGCAACGCCCCTTGCGGGGGTTTCCGGGGGCAGCGCCCCCGGAACAAAAATTCAATTAAGGCGCGGGTGATGGAGCTCCTTCCATTCATTCTTTTATTAATGGCATTGATCTCTTGTATTCCCCTTTGAACCTTTCTATTCCCCCTTTTTTTTTACTAGCCATTTATCCCCTTTTTGTTAAGGAGGCGCGCCGGATATGGGAAGGAAGATGATGGCGCCGATTTAGGATCTTAACAGGTAGACAAAGGGGGAGGGCGCGCCGGGTATAGGGGCGCCGTTTTAAGGTTGGCAAAGGAGATATTGGGGGGCGCCGGTTGTGGGTATTGGAGGGGGGCGCGCCGGTTTGGGATGGCAAGTTGGGGGGGCGCGCCGTTTTTGGAGGGCAAAGGAGAGATTGGGGCGCGCCGTTTTAAAGAGTTTAATAAAGAGGGAATGAGGGAGGGCGCGCCGTTTTAATGTTCAGTGGGGGAGAAATGGGAGGGCGCGCCGTTTAGCATTTAGAGAAAGAGATGGAGAGATTTGTGAGGAGGGTTGAAGCGGCGCGGTGGAACAATGGCCACGCCGTTTTAACCCGCGCCGGGATAGCCATATGGGGTTGTTTCAGAGCTCTGCTACTGCGTTTCCTCTTCCTTTCACCCGTGGATTGATTCAAGGGTTGATTTGCCCGTTCTGCTGATAAATCAAGCTGGTAATGAGGAGGTTTTAAGAGTTTTAACCACTTTAACCGTTTATTATGATGAAACAGTATGAACGTCTAAGAGTTTTATTCAAGCAGTCTGCTCACAGAGGCCTCACTTCGTTCTTCATTAGTTCAACTCGTTCACCTGTTGTTGAGCGTTCTTAGCCTTGGCGAAAATCGGGCAGCACCTCCCCTGGGTCGGGGCTTGCCAGGGAGGAGCGAGAGTCACCACACGGATTACTCCCGGGTAGACTCTCAAAATGCGGAGCGGCCTCACGGCGGTCCGAACCCAAATGTGAGTATGGAACGTTCGAGGACCAGCCTACAAGAACGACCACAGCTCACGGGTGATGATTTCGTGGAACGGGACGGATGTAGGCCATAGGTGGCCATGAATGTTCACCCTTCGAATGGGTTTCCTCAGAGTTCATGCCATAGAAGGGCAAGCTTCTGAGGACCCTAGGTGACGTTGGAAACCGGAAGGAAGAAAACAGAAGCAAAGGGGAAAGGATCAGAGCAATAGAATGCCATTCACGCCCACAAGAGTCACTCTTTTATTCATCCTCAAGGGGAAAGGAGATATACCCCCAAAGCACCGGGGGAAATACAACGAAGAAGATAAGGGAAAAGCTAAATGTTGAGGTGGGGGAAAGAAGATAGATCGGAGGGGGGGAGAAGGAGGAACAGAGCACAAGCTCTTCCCCCTCTCTCCCCTCTCACTCTCTCTCTCTCTCTCTCTCTCTCTTTTTCTTCACCTTCAAGGTGAGAATGGGTGGAGCTTCTTCTTCTCTTGTCACGCCGGAGACCCTAGCCGAACCAGCAAGCCTTCCCTTTTGCCTCCCTTCTCTCTCTCTTTCTATCTGTGTCTTCGTCTGTCTGTTCCTTCCTCTTCTCTCTGTATCTCCCTTTTTTTGCTTCACAATGCTGCCCTTTATATATCAGCCAATCTGGGAGCGTCCCTGCCAATTCCACCTCGTCCGCAACGAAGTCAGGAGTCGACTCGTTGTGCTGGACGCCGTTGATTCGTCCCGTACGCTGCTGCTCGTCCGAGGACGGGATGCTCGTAGGTTTGCTGGGGGTTGCTTCGCCATCGAGCTTCTGTGCTGTCGAACGGAGGCGGAGACAGAACGTCGGGCATTGAATGTTCTCTGTACATCTCATTTATGCCGAACAGAGTATCGGCTGGCGGACGGGACAGGATGAGGTTAAACTCATTTCATTCGACGCGCCGTTTTAAGAAGAGCATATGGTGATGGCTTGTCCAAAGTAGCGCGCCGTAGACATGCTTCAAAGAATAGGATGAGGGGTTAAAACGGCGCGGGGGAATAGTGACCACGCCGGTTTAAACTCAAGTGTAATTGGCATGCCGTATTATGCTTTTTGGCCTTCAAACTGGCCATGCCGTAATAGCATACAAAGGGTGGCGCCGTTTTAAGGTATTGAAGGGGTGAGAGCGCGCCGGAATTGGGCCATTCAAGGGAGAGGGGCGCGCCGGAATTGGCCATGCCGTTTTAGCAAGGGGGCGCGCCGTTTTGGCCACGCCGTTTTAGCAAGGGGGCGCGCCGTTTTAAGGCGTGCCGCTTTAAGGCCCTCCCGCGCCGTTTTAAGCACCGAACAGATTCTTTCCGAAGTCGAGGCCGTTTATATGAATGTTGGCATTCCCATAATGTTCCGGTTGCGTTGCATGGCTTCCACAATCTTCTGTTCGCAGCCTCCGAGACTCGGTCCCAGACTTTGCGTGACTTTCGGTGCAAGTTGAGACTGTGTCGGAGTTCCCGACTTTTCTCTGATTCAGCTCTCGGCATGGCCGGTCGGAGTGTTGTAGCTGTATCTTCTGCTTAGGGGGCTTCCTGAGTGGGTAGCGGACCACCAAGCGAGTTCTCGTCCTGATCGGGCGAGGCATGAGGTTTATTCAGCATTTCTGTCTTCGACTCGCGCTCTAATGCGTAGACGCGAATGTCGCCATGATCATCATCGTCATTTTTTTGGCGTCCACAAATGCCCCCCACTCACGGGCGGCGCAAGCGAGGGATGAGTGCGCGGGGCCCGCGAGTGTAGAGTTCTTCAACATGACGTCTATTCTTCTGAGCCACTGGGATGCTGGTCCGGTGCAAATTCACGGGAAAGGGCTCACTCCTTCAGTGAAGGGATGAGGGGATCGCTTCACCGCATATGCACGCGGACTGAGATGTCAGAGTGAGGGTTTAGTCATCGGCATGGGGTGAATACCGAAGCGAGAATGAAGGGTCTATGTGTCGTCTCAGGCAAAAGGCTCAAAACAGCTTAGGTGAGTCCAACCTCAAAGAGGGAGTTGTTGACTCGTGCTGGGCTTAGGAAAGTTGTTCATTCACCGACTCGGACGGAGGGTCCGAACCGAGTAGTGGGATGCACTTTTGTTTATGGACTGGGATGGATGGTCCGAGCCAGGCAAGGAGGGGCTTCTTTATGCTCATGGACTTGGACGGAAGGTCCGAGCCAAGCAAAGGCGGTCCCCCTTTTTTTATTCATCGACTTGGACGGAAGGTCCGAGCCCAGCAAGAAGATTCCTCTTTTTTTTCTTTTTTTGTTCATTGACTGGGACGGAAGGTCCGAGCCAAGCAAGGAGGTTCTCCTTTTTTTTCGTTCATCGACTTGGACGAAAGGTCCGAGCCAAGCAAGGAGGTTCTTTTTTGTTCATTGACTTGGACGGAAGGTCCGAGCCAAGCAAAGAGGTTCTTTTTGTTCATCGACTTGGACGGAGGGTCCAAGCCAAGCAAGGAGGTTCTTTTGTTCATCGACTCGGATGGAAGGTCTGAGCCACGCAAGAAGGTTCTCTTTTTTTGTTCATCGACTTGGATGAAAGGTCCGAGCCAAGCAAGGAGGTTCCCTTTTTTTTTGTTCATTGACTTGGACGGAAGGTCCGAGCCAAGCAAAGAGGTTCTTTTTGTTCATCGACTTGGACGGAGGGTCCAAGCCAAGCAAGAGGGTTCTTTTTGTTCATCGACTTGGACGGAAGGTCCGAGCCAAGCAAGAAGGTTCTTTTTTTTTTATCGACTTGGACGGAAGGTCCGAGCCGAGGGTTTATTCGTCGGTGGGACTTGGAGTTGTAACATTAAGGTGGTTTATTCATTGACAGGGGGGGTTAGTGCCAAAGCAAGGGTATTTTATTCATGGCACCAGACGGAAGGTCCAGGCCACTGGTTCGTTCATCGATGCCGACAGGGAGTCGGAGACCGACGTGGTTTGTTCATCGGCACGGGGTTAGTGCCGAAGCAAAAGGTCTTTTTGTTCATGGAACCAGACGAAAGGTCTGGGCCACTGGTTTATTCATCGATGCCGATGAGGAGTCGGGGACCGACGTGGTTCGTTCATTGACACGGGGTTGGTGCCAAAGCAAGGGTCTTTTCATTCATGGAACCGGAAGAAAGGTCCGGGCCACCGGTTTATTCGTTGATGTCGACAGGGTGTCGGAGATCGACGTGGTTCATTCATTGACACGGGGTTGGTGCCAAAGTAAGGAGAAAAGGTTGATTCCCCGACCTCGAACGAAAGGTTCGGCTGGGGTGTTCTTCGTCAGTGCCGACAGGATGTCAGAGGCTGACATAGTTGATTTGTCTGTTGAAATATTCTTGGAGATAAGAGTGAGTGTTAATAAAGGGAGACCGATTCCTCCCCCCCTTTTTCCTCTTTCTTCTTTTTTTTTTCTCTCTTCTTTCCTTTTTTTTTTCTTTTCTTTTCTTTTTCTTTTCTTTTCTTTTTCTTTTCTTTTTTTTCTTTATATGTTTTTTCCTTCACTTTTTTTTTCTCTTTTTTTTTTTTGACACGCTAGATAAATAGTGCCCAATCCATCTGGACAATAGTAATGCAAATTTGCCCGGGGCAGGGCGGAGAAAAACATTATTCCTCGAATGGGGGAATCGGAGCATGGTACAACCTCAGATGTCTACCATTAAGGGGCGGAAACTGGACCTCCCCCCGATGATCGACGATTACATACGCTCCGCCCTCGTAGACTTTCTGGATCACATAGGGTCCAAGCCAATTCTCATTCAACTTGCCCTTGGGGTTGGAAGCCATGACTTCTCTTCTCTTCACCATAACAAGGTCGCCCTTCTTGAATTCGCGTTCTTTGACAAGCTTGTCGAAGGCGCGAGCTATCCGGGCCTGATAGACCTGGATGTTCTGCTGGGCTTGGAGCCTTTTTTCCTCCAAGTTGGAGAGCTCTTCGAGCCTTCGCTCGACATTTGTCTGCTCTTCCCGGACTAACCCGTGTTGGACTGCGACCCGGAGGGAGGGTATTTCCAGCTCGATAGGGACAATTGCCTCTGAGCCAAATACCAGGGAAAAGGGTGAACAACCCGTCGGAGTTTTGTACACAGTTCGATATGCCCACAGGGCCTCGTACATTTTCTCTTCCCAGTCTCTCTTGTTAGAACTAACAATTTTGGACAGGAGAGTGCAAAGAGTCTTATTGAAAGCTTCAGCCAAGCCATTGGCCTGTGGGT